>RJWM01010337.1:0-64024 GCA_004363535.1 Dasyprocta punctata
CCGGGGATTGAACTCACAACCCCGCGCCTGCCTGACAGGCGCGTAAGCTGCTGAGCCAAACTCCCGGCCCTGGTTTTTTGAGGCAGGGTCGCACTGTGTAGCTCAGGCCGGTCTTGCGCTCGCGTTGTAGCCCAAGCCGGCCTCGAACTCACAACGCTCCACCTACCTCAGCCTCCCGAGTGCTGGGATTAAAGGCATGAGCCACCACACCCGGCTTGAGTTCAATTTTAGATTCTAATATTCTGTAAAACGAACCAGAAGATCATGGGGAAATGGCTAATTGTAGTGTGGCAGGGAAATGGAGGATGAAGCTGGGGCTGCTGGTAGCCCTGGGAGATGGAGCCATGTGAGACCCACAGGGGCAGGGATGCATCTAAAGACATGCACGGGGGTAGCTTGGCAGTGGGGCCTTAGTCCTGCCCATGCAAAGCTGGGTCTCATCGTTAGAACTGGGGAAGGACAGTCAACAACAAACACGTCAGCGGTGATGTGAGCGCTCCAGTGACTAGAGCTGAAACAGTTTGCTGTGCAAACTAAGGTATTTTTAGCCAGGCACAGTGGTACGGGCCTCTAATCCCAGCACTCAGGAGGCTGACACAGGAGGAGCTGCGAGTTTGAGGCCAGCCTGGAGTATCTCAAAAAAGCAAAAAAGCTAAGGTGTTTTAAATAATTAGCAATTAGGGGGCGAGGGGTTTAGCTCAGTGGCACAAGCGCCTGCCTGGCAAGTACAAGGTCATGAGTTCGCTCCCCAGTACCAAAAAAAAAAAACAAAAAAAACAAAAAAGTAGCAATTAGGTATAACCTAGACTATAAAATAAACATCCCTAAGTCCATACTGATATAAATGATTAAATAAATGAGGCCGGAGGCAGAGGAGCAGAATGTGCAGGACAGCACATTCCAGGCGGTGGCAGCGACTCGCCTGAGTCCTGGGCCCCGTGACCGCTCCTCCCACCCCTTGTGTGTGGGCTGTCACAGTGATGCATCGGGGCACGTGCAGGGTGCCCACAGGCACTGCTGGACCCTATGCTGTGAGCCCTGTGGTGGCACTTGCCCTTGGTGCCAGGATGAGAAGGGCACATGTGCGTTGCTTCATGCTTTGTAAGTTTCGGATTTCCTCACACTCTCTGTCTCCCCAAAATGACACTTCTTGCTTCTTCTAAGTGGAAGTGTGACTTTTTCCATAATTATTGCCATGTCTCACTAACACTAATTTGCTCCCTCCTGGCTTTGGTTACCAGTGTCCTGCCTCAGCTGTGTAGGGCCTGTCCTCTGCGCCTGTTCACCGCATCTGTGGGCCTCGGTGCTGAGGCTGTTAGGCCACTTAGGTTGGTCTTCAGTATTCATGTCCTTGTGGCCCTGCCTTCCCAGTGGAGCCATGTAGTAAGTGGTGATTACGTTTCAGTTTAGCCCTTTCACTCTCTTTGGAAAGTCTTTTTTTTTTTTTTTTTTTTTTTTTTTTTTGTGGCACCCGGGATCGAACTCACAGCCTCACACTTGCTAGACAGGCACTTAAGTCACTGAACCAAACTCCCAGTCCTAGTTTTTTGAGGCAGGGTTGCACTATGTAGCTCAGGCCGGCCTTGCACTCGCGTTGCAGCCCAAGTCGGTCTCGAACTCACAATGCTCCTCCTACCTCAGCCTCCCGAGTGCTGGGATTAAAGGCATGCACCACCACGCCTGGCTAGGAAAGTCTTTTTTCAATACTTCCGTGCTGTGTAGAGTTGGCACTCGCTCAGCCTTGGAGTCTGCAGCCCGGACCCCGTCACTGCTGCTCAGGGCCTCCTGCACTGTGTGTGTCCAAGTCCTCTTTCCTGACTCATCCCTTTGTTCCGGGTGAATGCGTCTTCCGGTGGGCTGAGAAGGATGCTCTAGAAGTAACAGTTTTGGAGCTCTGGTAGGAAAATGTTATGTACTCTCACAGTTGATTGAGTGCTTGGCTGGCTCTCGAATTCTAAACTAGAGACAGTTTCTTTGCAGAATTTCAGAGGCAAAGGCTGTGCCTCTTGCTTCCAGCATTGCTTTTGGGAAGCCACGTGCCCTGTGTTCTCCCTCCTTGCAGGGAGCAGGGAGGGCGTCTTTTGTCACCATTGCATTTGTTTTCCCCTGCACCTATGTCTAGAATAACACCTGGCACAGACTGGGGCTCACGACATGTTGACTGCTCGAGCAGACATGTTTCTGTCTGACTGGTCAGGCCTTGCAGAGATTCCTCCCTTCTCTTTGGAGGCGGAGGGCTGGGTGTTGGCCCTTGACAAATGAGGTCCTGACTGGGGGTGTGAAATCTAATACTGAGCCTCATCTTCACACCAATGAAATCGGATTGGAGCCAGGCCCCATGCACAGGCAGACTAGGGTCCTTTGGTGTGTGTGAAGGACAAGGAAAGTAGGGTTTTCTTGGGAAGAGAAAAGCTACTGCCCTTGTGGCAGGGTGTTGGCTTTGGTGGTGACTAGTCCTGTGGATTGGGCCCTGAGACAGACAGGCTGTCCTGTGGACCCCGTTGACTCATGCCTGCACGTCCTGCATCCCTGTGTGGCCTCACCACTCTGCTTGCCAGGACTTGGCCTGTGCAGTGGTCCTTTTGGACCTGATAGTGTTCACAGGGTCTTCCTGGTTCTCAGTTCCTACCGCATCTGTGCTGCGCTGCCTATGGTGCACGAGGACCTGCTGCCGGAGATGGTGCGGACATCTACCCCGCACCTGCCAGTTCCTGTCGGGCAGTTTGCTGTCACTCCCGAGGCCGCCTCCTCTAGTCCCCAGTGTGTTAGAGGGAGTGCAGACTCTTGTCATAAAGGACGAGGCGTGGCGGTGTTGGTGGGTAGTCAGTGGTGTGCCACCTTACATGCTGCTGCTGCTCTGGTTCCTGTAAGGTAGAGGGAAATCACCCGAATGTGCCAGTGGATGTTTTTGTCTGGCGCTGTGGAGCATGAGCTATCTATTAGGCATTGGGATTCCTTTTTAGTTATTGGAGAGATACCAATCCTATCTGTCAAGTAGGACTTCGGAGAATTCATAATACAGCGGTGGTGCAATCATCATGTTGATCTGCAATGTTAGGTCTTATTTGAATTTGGGTATGGACTTTAATGATCATTTATTTATTTATTTATTTGGTACTGGGGATTGAACTTACAACCTTGCGCCTGCCAGGCAGGCGCTTAGGCCACTGAGCTAAATCCCTGGCCCTATTTCTTGAGACAGAGTCTCACTATGCCGTTCAGGCTGGCCTTGAACTCACTTTGTAGCTCACGCTGGTCTCGAACTCACAATGATCCTCCTGCCTCAGCCTCCCGAGTGCTGAGAATAAAGGCGTGTGCCACCCCGCCCTGCTTTTAATGATTTTTTAAAATTAAGGCCTTTGTTTGTTTGTTTGTGATTTCCTATGTTTCTAAAGGGCAGGTGAGCCCTTTGAGAGCAGACTTCCTCACTCTGTCTGGTGGTGTAGTGTGTAAAGAGCAGGTCTATTTTTACTTCAGATGGCATTTAATTTTTTCTTGCCAATGCGAGGATGAAATCCAGGGCCTTGTTCATGTTAGGCAAGTACTCTACTACAGTACTGGGCAGTGTCCTCAGCCAAAACTGTTTTATTTCTGGGTTATAGAACGCTACAGGTATGATTTAATCAGAGGGATGGGTGTGCAGGCAGCCAGACAGGTTCTTGTCATTTCTAGTTTTTATCCTCAGAGTGTGGTGTAAGTGAGGTGACTCTGGGGATGTGGAAACTGTGTACATTAGAAATAAAACCCAGGATTGTGGCCAGGCATCGTATCAGACGCCCATATTCCCAGCATTTGGGAGGCTGAGGCAGGAGGATCAATATGACTTCCATGCCGGTGTGGGCTACACAGTGAGCTCAAGGCCAGCGAGACCTCGTCTCAAAAACACACATGAACAATGCAAGAAGGAAAGAAAACCCAGGAAAAATTGCCAAGACTGAGTCACTGTTAAAATGAAGACAAGTTCTAAAATCGGAATTAAATAAAAGGTGTTTTAGGATTATTTTGCCTTCGTTATTTGAAGTACTGACTCTTAGATTCAGAGGTGCTGCTCAGAATGCATTGTCTCCGTGGTCCTGAGTCAGGGCCTTGAGCTGCAGAGGCTTCGCTGTCTGGCAGTGTCTTCAGCGGTCTGAGCCTGAGTAGAGTTCCGGGTGTTTTAGGGCATTAGATCGGCAGGTCCCACGGGAGATTTTATACTGAGTTCTTCCGCCCTCACAGAGCAAATCAGGGTTCTTCAAAGACAGTTCTTTCCACTGAGCGTGGTGGCCCAATGCCTGTAATCCCAGCACTCCCAGTGCTGGGGAGGCAGAAGCCTGGGAATTGGGAGTTGAAGGCCAGCTGGGACTGCATAGCAGGACCCTGTCCCACAAAAGCAAAATGAAACAAAACAAACCAGGTGTCTTCAGTGCATACCTGTTCCCCAGCACTGGGAGGCTGAGACACGAGGATGATGAGATTGAGTCCAGCCTGGGCAACTTAATGACATAGTGAGACCTGTCTCAAAATAAAAAAATAGAAAGGATTGGGAATGTAGTTCAGTTCAGAGGCCCTTGGTTCAATCCCCAGCACCACAGAAACCCAAACAAAACAACCTCCGAAATGCCATGGTCAATTAGAATAACCTGGGACCAGGTATCTTGTGTGTCACTTGGAGAAGAGGACATGGAATGTCCTTTCTCCCTTCCCTCCCTCCTCCTTCCTCCCTCCTCCTCTCCCTCTTCCTTCCTCTCCCCCACCCCACCCCGAGGTACTGGAGGTAGAACCTAGGGAGTGCTGAATTACATCCCCAGCATGTTTGCTTTTATTGTGAGACAGGGTCTGTCTTTGTTACTTCTTGTTGCTGGGACAAAATAACTGATACCCACAGGTTAAAGGGAGAGAGTTTTGTTTTGGCTCACAGTTTGTAGAGGTTTCCGTCCAGGCTGACTGGCTCTGACGGAAGGTGGCAGGGCAGAGAGATACTGCTCCTGGCATGGCAGCAGGAAGCGGAGAGAGATCAAGGGAGGAGGAGGGCTCTATGCCCTCCCTGGCCACGCCTACAGGGATGCACCTCTTCCCACCATTCGCCTCCCAATGTCACACCCAATTATAGACTCATCAGTGATGAGTGTCAGGCACCCGTGATCCGGAGACCTCCCCAAAGCCCCACCTATGAGTCCATGAGGGTTTGGAGGGACACCTAGATACGTGACCGTAACAGGGTCTCACTAAATTGCCCAGGGTGACCTGGACTCGGGACTGTCTTACCTCAGCTGTAGCTGGATCACAGTGTGCACCACCGTGCGTGACTGGCATGGGGAAATTTTTGACCTGTAGGTCAGGGAGTGGTGTCAGCGGCACTTGGCATCTGAGAGACCGAGGCTCTGGCGGTCACATGACAGGTGTAAGAGGATGGGGCCTCTGAAGCTGCTTCCCTTGCTCACTGAGCAGTCTCTTGGTGTAGTTGTGTCCACCAAGGCATCTGGGGTCATGCACACTAAGAGTTGGAAGAGAATGTGACAGTGTGGCTTTTAGGCTGACAAAGTAAGATGTGTGAGTTGACTTAGACTTTTAGTTTTTTTTTTTTTTTTTTTGTGGCACCGGGGATTGAACTCACAGCCTCGCACCTGCCAGGGCAGGCGCTTAAGCCACTGAGCCAAACTCCCGGCCCTGGTTTTTTGAGGCAGGGTCGCACTATGTAGCTCAGGCTGGCCTTGCGCCGCGTTGTAGCCCAAGCCGGCCTCGAACTCACAACGCTCCGCCTACCTCACCAGCCCTGGTTTTTTGAGGCAGGGTCGCACTATGTAGCCCAGGCCGGGCTTGCCACTCGCGTTGTAGCCCAAGCCGGCCTCGAACTCACAATGCTCCGCCTACCTCAGCCTCCTGAGTGCTGGGATTAAAGGCGTGCGCCACCACGCCCGGCTTAGACTTCTAGTTTTACTTTTGAGAAATTACTTAACCTTACTTTAACCTTTGAGATCAGTTTGTATACTTTTGAATTCTTCACTGTGATGGGCTGCAAAAAAAACATAAAACAAAACAAAAAACCCACAAAAATCTTTTACTGAAAAATGTGTTTACTTTCTGCATCAAACATGATGCATTTCTTCTTTTAAGTGCATTCTAGTCAGTCTTTTAGTTTTCTGCTATTGCTTTTATTCTATATCCATTTAAACCTTTGCCAGTATTTTCTTCTAGTTTCTTGTGAGCTCTTTTTCTAAAAACACTTTTAGGCCTGGGGATGTAGGTCAGAGGTAGACTGTTGCTTACTTGTGTTTGAGGACCTGGATTCCATCTCCAGCACCATAAACAAACACATCCCCACACTTAATTCTTTTAATTAATCTGGAATGCAGTGTATAGTGAGGGTACAAGTACTACCTTTCTCTTTTTCTTTTCTTGCTTCTGTCTCTGTGTCTGTCTGTCTGTCTCTCTCTTTGAGATGAGGGCCCATTAGGTTGTCTAGATTGGCCTTAAACTCCTGATGTTAAACTCAAATAATCTTCCTTCCTCAGTTTCTTGAGTAATGGGACCACAGGTGTACCATGCCTGACTTGACAAATTCTTTTGAGAGTAAGCAGCAAAACTGCCTTGAGTGACTGGGGATGTAGTTCAGCGGCACAGCGCCTGTCTAGCAAACGCAAGGCCCTGAGTTCGTTTTGGTACCAAAAACAAAACAAAACAAAACAAAGCTGCCTTAAGAGGCTGTTCTTTTTTTTTTCCCCCTTTGCTTTTTTCAGATGTATTCCTTGTTGTTGATCCATGGGGTTTTAGCAAGGGTGACCGATTGTCCTCAACCAGTGTTGTTATATGTTTCTTTTTTTTTTTTTTTTTGCGGCACCAGGGATTGAACTCAACCCCGTACCTGCCAGGCAGGTGCTTAAGCCACTGAGCCAAACTCCCAGCCCTGATTTTTTGAGGCAGGGTTGCCCTATGTAACTCAGGCTGGCCTTGTGTTCGCGCTGTAGCCCAAGCCGGCCTTGAACTCACAACGCTCCGCCTACCTCAGCCTCCCGAGTGCTGGGATTATTATATGTTTTTTTTTTTTTTTTTTTTGTGGCACCGGGGATCGAGCTCACAACCTCGCGCCTGCCTGACAGGCCCGTAAGCCACTGAGCTAAACTCCCGGTCCTGGTTTTTTGAGGCAGGGTCGCACTGTGTAGCTCAGGTCGGCCTTGCACTCGCGTTGTAGCCCAAGCCGGCCTCGAACTCACAACGCTCCGCCTACCTCAGCCTCCCGAGTGCTGGGATTAAAGGTGTGCGCCACCACGCCCGGCTTGTTATATGTTTCTTAAGGAGTTCAGATTGATTTCTTTCTGGTATGTGTGTGTGTGTGCACGTGCATGCATGTGTGTAGTGCTGGGAATGGAACCCGAGGTCTAATGGATGACTAGGCAAGTGCTGTAGTACTGTACTGAGCTATACCTCCATCCCCGATTTCTTTAAATAGCTTAAGTGTGCTTTTTATTCAGGCCTCATCTACTGGTGATTAAGTCTACCTTGAAAAATTTTTTTTTTTCGTGTAAGTCTTACCTTTGATGGTTTTCATTTGGAAAAAAGAATACATGTTGTGTCCATTGGCTGTGCCTTCTTGGGGTCTTTGTTGACTATCTTGTTGCGTAACTCTGCCTGTGTCATGCAGGTCTGGCTCTCTCCTTTTATTCTAACTGTCCTTCAGTGTCTCCACTGGGTTATTACTATTTTTTTTTTCCTTATTTCAGCTGCATGATCACTTCTCAAAGTTTTGTCTGCTTAAATATATTACTGAGAATTTTGTATGAGCTTTCCCATTGCTGGGACACAATACCTATCATCTTCAAATTAAAAAAGAGGTTTGATTTGGCTCATGGTGTCAGGGGATCCAGTCCATGGTAGGCTGGCTCCCAGGTGGAAACATCGTGGTGGAAGGGTCTGGTGGAACAAGGATGCTTAGTTCATGGCAGCTGGGAAGCGGAGCAGGGGACAGTGCTGCCGTGTAAGGGGCCAGGGACCGTGTGTAGTCCCCAAGGTCACACCTCCACGACCCACCCAGACACACTCCTAAGTGTGCTTTGTTAATCCCTTGGGATTCCAAACCAATCAGGTAGACACAATTAAGGTTAAAACCATCACAGAGTTATTGTTCTTTTTGCATTTCACTGAGTAAGTAAATAAAGCTTGTAAACACTAAGAGAATGTTCCCTGAGGTGGTTTATTTTGGGATTGCCATTTGGTTGCTGTGCTCCTTTTAGTCTTTGGCATTACTTCTAGTTACTGTTATTTAAAAGTATTCATACATAAACCAGAAAAGTGATTAAATAGGTGTACAGAGGAAAAACAGAAACAGTACGGAATTTAATATTTAAGATGACAAATTATAATTCTATATATTTTCCACCTATAAAATGTAATTTACAAGTGTGACAGATGCTGACTGTCCAGCGATGTGACAGAAGTGAAGCCCGTGCGTGGTGTCTGACTCTTCTCTTTCTGCGCTCTAGCATGTATGACAGCATGTCCACAATGGTGCACATAAAGGAAGACAAGTTGGAGAAGCTCACACAGGATGAAATCATCTCCAAGACAAAGCAGGTGATCCAGGGGCTGGAGGCGCTGAAGAATGAGCACAACTCCATCCTGCAGAGTCTGCTGGAGACGCTCAAGTGCTTGAAGAAGGATGACGAGAGCAACCTGGTGGAGGAGAAGTCCAACATGATCCGGAAGTCCCTGGAGATGCTGGAGCTTGGCCTGAGCGAGGCGCAGGTGTGTGGGAGCGGCTCAGGCTGGGCCCTGAGTCGGTTGGTGTGGAGGAGAGCATCTGACTAGAGGGGAGAGGCCACTCACCTGTGGGTGTGTCTTTACATAAGTGGCCTCTGAGTTGAGCCTGTCAGATGTTTAAAATTTATTATGTTCATTTACTTTTTTAATTTTGGTTTTTTGAGACAGAATCTCTCTATGCAGTTCAGGCTGGCCTTAAACTCACTATTTAGCCCAGGGTGACCTCAAACACATGGTGATCTTCCTGCCTCAGCCTCCTGACTGCTGGGATTACAGGTGTGTGCCACCATACCTGCCATAATGTATTATTATTCTGTGGTACTGGGGATTGAACCCAGAGCTTTTGCATTGAGTTACATCACTAGCACTTTTTTTTTTTTGGTACCTGAAATCGAACTCAGGACCTTATGCTTGCCAGGCAGGCTCTTGTGCCACTGAGCTATATCCCTAGTCTTACCAGCACTTTTCAACTAATTAATTTTACTTATTTAAAGTTTTAAAACAAAATGTTATTTTGAGGGTCTTGTTAAGTTGCTCACTCTGGGCTTGAATGTGTGATCCTCCTGCCTCAGCCTCCTGAATAGTTGGGATTATAGGGTTGTGCCAGTGCGCCCAGTTTGAATTTTCAGTAGCAGTCTACTGTGTGTCATTTAGAGTTGAATTTTCCTCCCCCTCCAAAATGAGCTCCAAGGTAGGCTGTGCTGGCTGTGGGGCAGCCAGGTCGTCAGGGCTCCTAGGCTCCAGCCCCTCTGCACTGCATGCTGGGAGCTTCTTAGGGGCCCAGGAGGGCACCCCTGCGGCAGCCACAGGACTGATGAGATAGGAGAAGGGAGGCTGCTGCCTAGGGTTTCACTGCTGGGTGAGCTGTTCTGTTCCCTGGCTGTGCAGGGTTTGGGACACCTCCTGCTTTGGGTTCAGCACCGACACCTGAGGAAGAGGGTTGGGGGACATGGGGTGGCAGTGGTGGCTCCATAGTCCCAGGCCGGATTGTTTTATTGTTTCTGTCGTGTTTGACATAGAGAGGAAAACTGGAAACGTCTTGGTCTTTCTCCCCGGGTAACTTCCGGCTCTGCTGACAAATCTTAGGTCAGATTCAGCCCGCAGAGACTTGGCTTCTTGTGTCCTGCCCGGGCGGTGAGTGGAGGAGGTAGAGAAGGGGCTGCTACGCCAGTTTGCTTTTGGAGAGGAAGTGAGTCCCGGATGCCCTTGCAGGGCTCGTCATGCCAGCCCCATCCAGGCAGTGGTCATAGACCTTTAGCGCTGCTTGAATTTGTGCCCCTTCTACTCCCCCAGCTCTGCGGGTGACAGGTGCTGTGAAGGTGGGCTTCCCTTTTGGGCTTACAAAATAAGGAAGCAGCCAGGTGTGGTGGCGCAGGCCTTTAATCCCAGCACTCGGGAGCCTGAGGTAGGAGGAGCGTTGTGAGTTCAAGGCCGGTTTGGGCTACAACGCCAGCGCAAGGCCGGCCTGAGCTATATAGTGTGACCCTGCCTCAAAAAATTAGGGCCAGGAGTTAGGCTCAGTGGCTTAAGTGCCTGTCTGGCAGGCGTGAGGCTGTGAGTTCGATCCCCGGTGCCTGGGGCGGGGGAGGAAGGAAGCAAAAGCCACCATCCCGAGCTTCTGTTTGACTCGTGTGGGTGGGAACAGAGTCCCTGTGTCCTGAGGGGAGGACGGAGCCAAGCGCTGCAGCTCCTGGCTTCCCACCCTCACAGCCCTCCCGCGAGGGAGCTGCAGGCTGTGGCCATGCTGGTGCCCTGCGGAGCCTCCTTCCCTCACGTCCTGCGGTGGAAGGTGCATGTCCACCCTTCCGATGGGGCCCCTGCCCCTGCCTGCCTGCTTCAGGGACATGTGCTTCATGCAAGGGGTGCTTGGAAAGTTAGGTAGAAGCTGGCCTGTCAGGAGCGTGGACAGAGCCACTGCTTGTCCTTGGGGCACCCTCACATGGAAGGAAGAGGTGTCCTTGTTGGACTCCACAGTGCGAGCAGCCTGTGGTGGAGGGGTGAAGGTGGGACAGATTGCAGGTTGTCCTTGTGTGTGCCACGGGGAAGACGTCCGTGTGTACATGTGAGCTGGCGCCTGGAGCCCCTCGCCTGTGGCATCCTGCAGTTACACGTCTGTCCATCTCTCCGTCCAGGTGATGATGGCTCTGTCGAATCACCTGAACGCCGTGGAGTCGGAGAAGCAGAAGCTGCGTGCGCAGGTCCGCCGTCTGTGCCAGGAGAACCAGTGGCTGCGGGACGAGCTGGCCAACACACAGCAGAAGCTACAGAAGAGTGAGCAGTCGGTGGCGCAGCTGGAGGAGGAGAAGAAGCACTTAGAGTTCATGAACCAGCTGAAGAAATACGACGACGACATTTCCCCCTCAGTGAGTGCTTGCAGCGGCTGCAGCTGTTAAGCCACCGCCCTGTGGCCAGCCCGTGCGCAGGGCCCGGCGGTGCTGTGCACCATGTGCTCGCCTATGTGTCCCTAGAGCAGTGGTCCGGACGTGGGAAGGTGCTCTGTGAACGCAGGGCTCTGCCAGCCCATCCCAGAGGCTGCCCCATCGAGTGCCCTCCACGTCCCTGCTGCACAGTGGCTGCCCTGCTGGCCACTGCTGGGTCCCTGGCCTGCTCCCCTGCTGCAGCTGCTGGCACCTGTGGGCTCAGCTGCCCTGCGCTGTGCTCTCCTGCCCTCGGGCAGCATGCGGTCCTCCTATCTCGTGCCTCCCTTGCTGGCTTTCCTTTCTGCTGCTGAGGTGCTGGGGGTTCCCAAGGGTCTTGGCTTTTTTCTGTTGGGCTTTCTGGGTTGTTCATCCTCATCACCATGTATTTTTAAATGGAGCACACTGGAGGAACCTATTTTTTTTTTTTTTTGTACTGGAAATCGAACTCAGGACTGTGTGCTTTCCAGGCAGGCACTTACGCCACTGAGCTGTATCCCCGGCCTCCCACCATGTATTTTTAATTCCGTTACTTGCCTGCCTGCCTGCCTTCTCCCTCCCATCCTCCTGTCTTCCCATTCACTCTCTGTCTCTCTGTCTATCTCTCTCGGCCATCTCATTGAGACATCTCAGGCTTTGTTTGATTTTTTTCATTTTGAGGCAGGGTCTTGCTAAGTTGCCTAGGCTGCACTCAAACTTTCGTTTTTCCTGCCCCAGACCCCTGAGTGCTGGGATTACAGGTGTGTACCCCACTATGAGCTTTTTTAAAAATTAATGTTTAATTATTTTTATTTTTATTTATTTATTTATTTTTGTGGCACTGGGGATCGAACTTACAACCTCGCACCTGCTAGACAGGTGCTTAAGCCACTGAGCCAAACTCCCGGCCCTGGTTTTTTGAGGCAGGGTCGCACTACGTAGCTCAGGCTGGCCTTGCACTCACGTTGTAGTCCAAGCCAGCCTGGAAATCACAATGCTCCTCCTACCTCAGCCTCCCAATTGCTGGGATTAAAGGCATGCGTCACCACGCCCGGCTTTTAATAAATTTTTTAGAATTTTGGAATAATTTTAGGTTGACAGAAAAACGGAAAAAAAGCGGAAAAAAAGTGAAGAGATTTCCCATATGCCCTTCACCCTGTTCTCCCTAATGTAATATCTTACATAGTTATGGAACCTTTCTCAAAATTTAATAACTTTAACATTGCCATGTTACCCTTAACTGAAGCAGACTCTTGGGCTTTTCCAATCCTCCCAGAAGTGGCCGCCCTCTGCCCCGGGTTCCAGTCCAGGGCTCCACAGTCAGCTTAGGCTGACTGTTGCGCCCACTCAGTGAGACACGTACATAGGCGCAGTCTGGGCCCAGCGCGGTCTCCTCTGCTCCGAAGCCCCCCGCACTGGCTGTTTGTTGTCTTGTGCCTGGGCCGTGGTAGGCGGTGGCTTGGCCCCTCGCTTTCTCTCGGTGCCGGAGCTCGAGGTCTGGATGAGGGAGGCACCAGCAGCATTGGGCCTGCCAGCCTGCAGGTGGCCACCCTCGTGCTGTGCCCCACGTGGTGGGGAGAGAGCCCTCTGTGTTCACTGTCGAGAGGACTTGAGGACCGTCACGAGGCTCCACCCTCCGATCTTTCTAACCCTGGTCTACTCTGAAGTCCCATCTCCAAGTAGCATCCTGTGGGAGCCATATCAGTGGGCACAGTGGGAGGTGGCACAGGCAGTTGGCAGGCCCTGCGTTGCCTCACGTGGCCTCTGTGTGAGGGGGCACTTGCTGTTCTGACCTGGATTGCTGTGGGTGAGAGCACTTGGACATGCTGGTGCCAGCCAGCCAGTGGGTGGGTCCCAGGCGACACTGGGCAGGAGAGCTGACTTCACTAAGTCAGAGTCATTTTCCAGTACTGAAATTTGAATTTAGGATTTTCCCACTGAGCTATATCCCCAGTGGTCTCTCTCCTCTGCCTTTTTTTTTTTTTTTTTTTTAGGGCTGGGTTTTCCTAAGTTTTAAATGGCCCAGTCTAGATTCACATGTGAAGTCCTCCTGTCTCAGCCTCCCAGAGTGCTGGGATTATAGGTGTGTACTACCATGTGTGGCTAAGCTTTTTATTTAATTTAATTTAATTAATTAATTTTTTTGCGGCACCAGGGATCGAACTCACAGCCTCACACCTGCCAGACAGGTGCTTAAGCCACTGAGCCAAACTCCCAGCCCTAGTTTTTTGAGGCAGGGTCGCACTATGTAGTTCAGACTGGCCTTGCGCTCATGTTTTAGCCCAAGCTGGCCTCGGCCTCGAACTCACAATGCTCCACCTACCTTAGCCTCCCGAGTGCTGGGATTAAAGGCGTGTGCCACCACGCCTTTTATTTTGAAAAAAATGCCTGATTTGGAGAGAGCCCTAGGCCTCGAGGCTAACTCTGCCTCCTCCTGAGTGCTTCTTTCCTCCGCGGTCTGAGCAGGAGGCGTGTGCGGCACCTCTCCCCACCCCTCGCTGGGCCTGGCTCCCAGGAGGGGTCTCCGTGGCAGCCCTGGCTGGGACAGAGGCAGGAATTCACTGCACGCTACCCCTTCACAGTCCGGATCCTCGCTTTGTCTCAGCAGTGTCCTTCACAGCTTTTCTTCACTTTTGGAGAGTCATTTCAGATTGCATATTGCACCCGCTGTCCCTTCTCTTTCGTGTTTTATGATGTTGGTGTTTTTGCTGAACGCAGCCTGGCTACTCTGGCTGCCATTCCTCAGTTTGGGTTTGTCTAATGTTTGGATTATGTGGAAATACTGAAAAGCAATGTCTATGAGGGCATGGTAGTGCACACCTGCAGTCCCAGTATTCTGGGAGGCTGAGGCAGGGGCATTTTAAATTCGAGGCCAGTGTGGGCAGCTTAGTGACTTGGTGAGACCCTGTGTCAAAATAAAAAAAGGGTTGAGGATGTAACTCAGTGAGAAGGCCCTGGGTTCACTCATTACTGGGGGAAAAGAATGGACGCTTACAGACTGCCCCTGTAGAGGCAGAAAGTGTCCGTTGTCCCTCGACCATGCTGCTCTCTTAACTGACCGAGCCGTTTGGTTCCAGCACTGTGTTATCCCTGTTCTCACTCCTTGCACCAAGCAGCAGTCTGTGGGGAGGCATGCATTACAGTGTGATAGTGCTTTTGGGGTTCTGGCTGCTCATGGGGCTCCTGCAGTGGAGGGTGTTGTGGCAGGGCACTAGCCCCCCATTTCTGTGGTGACCAGAGGTGCGCTGCAATAAGATTTTACTTCAAGTAAGGCTTCCCTGCTGAGCCTGAGCCTGAGAATGCAGGCGGAGCAGCACAGCCGTAAAGATGTGGCCGTGGCCTGCGTTCTGGTTTATGTATTGTGGGTTCCCTTTTAGCGAGGGTTTCATTACTCTATTAAACTGGTGGAGAAGGCACGCGGGATGATCCTACTCTTGAGCTTACAAACTGGCGATCTTTGCTAAGGCTTTGAGTTAAAGTGAGCTTGATGTTAAGGATGTGCGGGCAGGATGTGCAGGATGAAAGGTGCTCTGGTCTCTTTTGTAGGAGGACAAAGACACTGATTCTGCCAAAGAGCCCTTGGATGACCTGTTCCCAAATGACGAGGATGAACCAGGCCAAGGAAGTGAGTGCAGTGCTGTGGGCTGCCGCCTGCTCTCTGAGGACGGGGGCGCATCTGTCCTGTTCAGTGGGAGCCTTGGTGCAGAGCCCGAGCACAGTGGGGCCACCTTTGTTTCCTGGGCAGTGTGTGTGTGTGTGTGTGTGTGTGTGTGTGTGTGTGGGGTGTGTGTGTGGGGGGGGGAGAGAGAGAGAGAGAGTGTGTGTGTGTGTGTGTGTGTGTGGTGTGTGTGTGCATGTAGCAGTGCGGAGGGTGGAGTCTGGTAAATGGGCACGCTCAGTGCAGATGTGGCCTGCAGACCCCTGCAGGTGGAAAAGGTCAGAGTCACTCTTGTTGTTAGGTTCACTTCCAGAGAAGTCTTCTGCACTGCCTGAAGAGATAGGGTGCCACCCCTTACGGTCCCTTACTCTTTCCCAGCATGCCCAGGGGTCCTTAGGAAAGATTGAACTAACAGAGGGGCTGCTTGAACCAGGGCCCGTCTGCACAGCTTGCTGACCACCTCTGAAGCGCGCCTTCTCTCTGCAGTCCAGCAGCAGCACAGCAGTGCGGCCGCCGCCGCCCAGCAGGGTGGCTATGAGATCCCCGCGCGGCTGCGCACGCTCCACAACCTGGTGATCCAGTACGCCTCGCAGGGGCGCTATGAAGTGGCTGTGCCACTCTGCAAGCAGGCCCTGGAGGATCTGGAGAAGACTTCCGGCCACGACCACCCCGATGTGGCCACCATGCTCAACATCCTGGCCCTGGTGTACAGGCTAGTCCTTTGGTTTCTCTACTGAATTGTACCTGGAGATAACTCAATAAGCTTGCTCCCGATAGAGAGCAAACGTGCACGCATGCGTGTGCTTGTGTGTTTTGCAGTACTAGGGATTAAGCCCAGGGCCTTACATACGGTAGGCAGGTAAGTGGTGTACCACTCTACCACTGGACTACATCCCTGTCCGTTTGTAAAATTTTTACTTTGAGATAGACCCTTGCTATGTTGCCTAGCCTGGACTTGAATTTGTAATCCTGCCTCAGCTTCCTGAGTAGCTAGGATTACATGTATGTGCCACCATGCCCAGCAGGAAATGTGTTTTATAAATCTGTATAAACTGTTGTACCTCCAATTTTATCATTTGTGTATCTTCAAACATCCAGAGGTTAAATCCAAATGCAGTTCTTAGCCACTCTGTGCTGCCTTAGCCACTGGGTCAGCCTTCCCTCCCTGCCTGCCTGCCACCTTCCCCCAGGGATGGGGCCCAGGACCTGGCACATGCCAGCGAGACAAGTGCCCAGCCCCCCGCCAGCTTTTCTGCAGTGGGCTGCACGTGCCTTCTACTCCAGCCAATTGGCCAAAGACTGGGACTTTTCCCTATGAGCCTTCGCCAGGTTTCTTTGATCTGGTACAGCCTCCTCACCTTGCCTATCGTCCTTCCTGCCTTCCCATGGCTTGGAGCGCTCTGCTTTTGAAGTCCAGGATTCCACTTGCGCTTTGCCCCTCTTGTCTCCTCTGACCCTGTCACCTCTGTAGAAGGTCACTGGGGCGTGGGGGGCTTTGAAGTGTGTGGACGAAACGGGCTGGGCCTGGAGAGGGCAGCAGTGTGCACTGGCTGAGGGCAACAGGGTTGGGCGTGGGGAGGTCAGCCTGGGCTGCCCAGGAGACACGCAGTGGTGCTCCGCCCCCATGGGGAAGTGCTTCCTGTAAGAGGAGTTGTTCTCTTTGGTAGCATTGGGGATTGAACCCAGGGTCTTTGCACTGCACTACATCTAGTCCATTTTTTATTTTGAGACAGTATCTTGCTGAGTTGCTCAGGCTGGGCTTGAACTTGTGATCCTCTTGTCTCAGCCTCCCAGAGTGCTAGGTTTACTATTACTGTTCCCAGCTTTGAATTTGTTGGTCTTTTTCCTTTTGAGCCAGGGTCTTGCTGTGTAGTTCAGGTTGGCCTTAAGCTCTTGTGATGATCCTCCTGCCTCACCCTCCTGAGTGCTAAGGTCATGGGTGTGTGCCACTATGCCCAGCAGTTTAGGGTTTTTTTGAAGATAAGTTCCTAAGACAGGTTACTGTGTAAACGCTTGCCAGTGCTGGCTGCCCTGTTTTCAGAGGGACAACATGTTCACGTTCCTGCCACAGTGTGCACTACCTGGGTACCATTGGTTGTCACCTTTTCCTTGTTGGTAGATGAGTGGAGCCTGTGTTTTATTTATTTTCTTGGTACCAGGAATCGAACTCAGGACCTTGCGCTTGGCAGGCAGGCGCTGCGCCCTGAGCTATATCACTGGCCCAAGCCTGTGTTTTGGTTCCTTTTTGAGTCAGTATTTTTAGTCATCCATGTCTGATCATGATTTCCTCATGTCTTGCTCATTTTTCTCTTAGGATTTTAATGCTTACAGCATTACATTTATTTTTGTTTTAACATCTGTATTTTCCTTCCTGGTGGGCTTGCTAAATGCTGGCGTGCTAGGGTCCTGACTGACCAGGTCTGGGCTAGGTGCCTGCTTTTCCTGAGTTCAGCTGAGGGTCATCTGTTAGCAGGGCCCACTGAGACTTGGATCTATGCTGTCTGCGCTGGGCACAAGCTCCCCTGGGGTGCTAGACTGTACCCGCTTCCACTGCAGCGTGGCCACAGCAACACCCTGTGGTCTCTGGAGAGGCCAAGTGCAGAAATCGGCCAGGGTGGCCCCCAGCTCACTTTGGCAGGCTTTCACTGATGAATTCCTTCCAGTCTCTCCTCCTGCACCCAGGGTTGTTGTGTTTTGTAATAATGGGACCTTAACCTGTGTTTCGCAGCGCCAAGGTTACACTGCAGAAGGCTCAGGAGGCTGGGTGGAGCTCGGGGTTAGGACCCGTGGGACTCTGGGCTCAGCCCCTGACGCTAGCAGAGGGACAGGTCGGGTGAGTTCTCTGCAGCTCCGCTCACTGCACGTTTCTCCATTTAGGGACCAGAACAAGTACAAAGATGCAGCTAATCTGCTGAACGACGCCTTGGCCATCCGTGAGAAAACGCTGGGCAAGGACCATCCTGCGGTTTGTATACCTGGCTCTTTCGGTCTTTCACACTTTATTTTCCCCAGTACGTTCTTGCCCAGCTCATCCCAGTGTCAAATTTAACAGGGAGGGCCTGACAGTCGCCTGCTCCCAGCTGGCACAGGTAGGGCTTTGCCCGTGTGGGCAGTGACGGCCTCGGGCCGCAGCTCTGCTGCTCACTGCACCGGTCACTCCTGATCTGTGAGAGCCACACCTCGAATGGACCACCAGCTGCACCTTTTGATCCCAAATCAGACTGCATGTTGCTCTCTAGATTGGTTTGTTGGGAATTTGCGTTGTCTTCTTCTAAAAATCTGGTCAGATTTGCACAGAGATCTCTTTTGATTGGCTTTGTGGCTTCCAAGGAAATTTAAAAAATCAAGTTCACGTTGGTGCTGATTCGTTTAGTTTTAGAACTCGGTGCTGCAGCACTGCTTGGTGATGTGTCTCTGAGTGAGCCGCCCTGCTCCTCGGACCTGAAGTTGCCTTTTTATCCAGTGGCGTGTGTCCCAGTGTGCACTGGTGGTCATGTGGGGCTGGACATGCAGCTGCCATCAGCGCATCTCTCATGTGTCTGTGGCCCTGTGTCGGCAGGTGGCGGCGACTCTGAACAACCTCGCCGTGCTGTATGGGAAACGGGGGAAGTATAAAGAGGCCGAGCCGCTGTGCAAGAGAGCCCTGGAGATCCGAGAAAAGGTATGCAGCAGCAGGAGACTCGCTTGCCAACAGGTAGCATTCTGAAAACAGATGAGCACTGTGACGCCATTGCCGATCATTTACTGAAAGCAGCTGCTTTGAATGAGGTGGGGCCAGCTCCCTCGACAGGGTCGGATCTGTCCCTAGCTCGGCGCAGGAGGCTCGTGTGTTCAGGATGGCACCTTCCTCAGACAGAAACGACGTTGCTGGGGACAACGACCTGATGAAGTTGTGTGCTTGTCAGTTAGGAAGAATGCATGTGACTGTTTAAAAATAAAGTTACCACATTGCCGCATTAGTGTTAAGAAGTGAGCTGGGTATGGTGGCACATGCCAGTAATCCTGGCACTCGGGAGGCTGAGGCAGGACGATGGCCATGAGTTGGAGGCCAACCTGGGCTACATAGTGAGATCCTGTCTCAAAAGAAAAAAAAAGGGCCGGGGATCTAACTCAGTGGCGTAAACGCCTGCCTGTCAAGTGCACGGTCCTCAGTTTGATTCCTGATACAAAAAAAAGTATTTTCACAACTAAAGATTAACTCAGAACTGGTGGTGCATCAGTATTATGGATATTTTAGAAATAGCTGCTGCCTTTATGGTAACTGGTTGTTGAAATGCTGTGGCTTGGTTGTCTCAAAGCCCTGGGGGACTGAGAGGCTCCGATGTGGCATCAGGCCTGTGCATGAGCAACTTGGGGCCATAGTTTAGTCTGACATTTTTCATGATTGTTTATCTCTGGTATTGAGAGATTGAGTACCTGATTTTGAACCTTTATAGCAAGGAATTAGAAAATGAAAGGCACTCATCGTGAAATCCCCCCTGACCCCAGCACTGGGGATTGAACTCAACCTCGTGCCTGCCAGGCAGGCGCTTAAACCACTGAGCCAAACTCCCGGCCCTAGTGTTTCGAGGCAGGGTTGCACTATGTAGCTCAGGCCGTCCTTGGGCTTGTGTTGTAGCCCAAGCCGGCCTCGAACTCACAACGCTCCACCTACCTCAGCCTCCCGAGTGCTGGGATTAAAGGTGTGCACCTCCATGCCCAGGGTAGATTTGGGTTTGATTCTGCCTGGGCAGTTTAGCTACTTAGGGAGAGTCTGTCTCAAACAGAAGACTGGAGATGTTGCATAGTGGGAGTTCCCCGTACCACACACACACGCACATGCACACAGGAGGTGGGGGGTGGGGGTGGGGATTCTGGTGGTTTTTGGCATCGTGCAGCACAGAGGCCCTTCAGGCCAGGTCGTGGAGTGCAGTTACATGGCCGTTTTGGAAGGAGCCTTCTGTAAATCAGTGTTTCTCATTCCTGGTGTCCGTTCTCAGGTCCTGGGCAAGGATCACCCTGATGTCGCCAAGCAGTTGAATAACTTGGCCTTGCTGTGCCAGAACCAGGGCAAGTATGAGGAGGTGGAATATTACTATCAAAGAGCCCTGGAGATCTACCAGACAAAACTGGGCCCCGACGACCCCAACGTGGCCAAGACCAAGAACAACCTGGTATGCGCGGTTGTGGGGACCCCGTGCTTCCCCAGTGTTGTGTTGCTCACTGCGCATGCATTTTATTTGTGTGGAGGATACTAAATCCTTTATTTTATTTTAAGGCGTCCTGCTATCTGAAACAAGGAAAGTTCAAGCAAGCAGAAACGCTGTACAAAGAGATTCTCACTCGTGCACATGAGCGGGAGTTCGGTTCTGTGGATGGTAAGGAATGCGCTCCCGCTTCCAGGAGGGATTTCAGGGTGGATGGACGAGACCCCAGTCCTCACAGCAGCTTTCCAGACAGAAACTGGTGCAGGTTTCTCAGTGGCGCTTGGCAGTGAGGACACGGCACAGGCCGAATGGCCACTTGCTTTTCACTTTCACACTGCTTGGTGAGATGAGCATGTCGTGTGTGTCCTGTGCCTGGTATTGCCGCCAGCTGTGCCAGAGGACCCCGTGGCAGGGAGCTGGGGCCACCTCTCCCATCTGTGTGTGCGTCAGGGGCAGCCTGCACCCCAGCTCTAGAGCACCACCCCACACTGCGTGCTGCCCCAGGGCTTCTCCAGGTGTGCCCAGACCTCAGTGGCTCACTCAGGCTGATATGCAAGCCCCTCCCTTAGCCCATGCCTCTGAGTTGTCTTTTTTTTTTTTTTTTCCCTGTGGTACTGGGGATCGAATTCACAGCCTTGCGCCTGCCAGACAGGCGCTTAAGTCACTGAGCCAAACTCCTGGCCCTAGTTTTTTGAGGCAGGGTCGCACTATGTAGCTCAGGCTGGCCTTGGGCTCGTGTTGTAGCCCAAGCTGGCCTCGAACTCACAACGCTTCTCCTACCTCAGCCTCCTGAGAGCTGGGATTAAAGGTGTGGACCACTACGCTCGGCTTGAGTTGTTCATCTTTTTTTTTTTTTTTTTTTTTTTTTTTTTTTTTTTTTTTTTTTTGCAGCACCGGGGATCAGACTCACAACCTCGCACCTGCCAGGGCAGGCGCTTAAGCCACTGAGCCAAACTCCCAGCCCTAGTATTTTGAGGCAGGGTTGCACTATGTAGCTCAGATCGGCCTTGGGCTCACATTGTAGCCCAAGCCGGCCTCGAACTCACAACGCTCCTCCTACCTCAGCCTCCCGAGTGCTGGGATTAAATGCGTGTGCCACCACGCCCGGCTTGAGTTGTTTGTCTTAAAGAGAGCTGAGATCATGTCTCCATTGTGTGCCTTCAAAGATTGTAGGTGCTTCATTCACAGTTAATGTTTAAATTGTCCAATTAAAAATATTCGTGTGCTTGTTTTCCTTCATCAGGTGCTATGGAGGCTTTCAGACTGTGGACAGTTGTTACTGGGCTGCAGGAACCCTTAGCATATGGAGGGAGAGGGCTGTTTGGTTAACTCGCACACCTATGTGTTTCTTGATTCACAGAGGCATTTTATTTGCAAAGCATATTACATCCCTAGAAAAACAGTCCTGGGACCTGTCCTCCTATATGGGTGCATTCTGCCCCCTTGTGACCCAAAGTACCTGCTGAGGTTATCAGAATGATAAAACCAAACCAGCAGGCCAGGAGCAGAGCGTTGTGCCGTTTTTCTAGACACCCCGAGTTGCTGCCCAGTTGGGGCTGGTCATTTCATGAGGTGTCACCTGCTTGTAAGGTTGGGCACAGGAGAAGTGGGTAATGGTGGCAGCAGGTGGTTCCTTCCTGGCGTCTGGGACACCCTTGAGGGCACTGTCCAGGACATGCAGCACGGGCTGTGGCCAGGAGAAGTTAGTTGTTATTTTTTTGGTACCAGCATCGAACTCACAATCTCGTGCCTGCTAGGCAGGTGCTTACACCACTGAGCTAAATCCCTGGCCCTATGTTTTGAGACAGGGTCTCACTGTGTGGTTCAGGCTGTCCTTGAACTCACTTTGTAGCCCAGGCTGGTCTAGAACTCACAACGATCCTCATTTCTCAGCCTCCTGAATGCTGGGATTACAGGCATGTGCCATCATGCCCAACTGAAGTTATTTATTTCTTTTGTTGGTACCAGGGATTGAACTCATAACCTCGCGCTTGCCAAACAGGCACTTAAGCCATTGAGCCAAACTCCCAGCCCTATTTTTTGCGAGACAGGGTTGCCCTACGTAGTTCATGCTGGCCTTGCTCACGTTGTAGCCCAAGCTAGCCTTGAGCTCACAACACTCCACCTACCTCAGCCTCCTGAGTGCTGGGATTAAAGGTGTGTGCCACCATGCCCGGCTTGAAGTTAATTTTTTAAATAGAGTTTCCAGAAACCATTTTGGAAGCATAGTCCCCAAATGTGCTTTGTGTATCTGCTGCTCAGTGGAGCCATCAGTCTCTCACCACGGGGATGTTGTGGCTCTGGCTCGCTACCGGAAGGTGTGCAACACAGCTGTGGTGGGGCAGGCGTCGTGCCTGCTTGTTACAGTCAGCACGCCCTGGTGTCCCTCTAGCCAGGCGCCTGCAGTGCTGGACGTGAGCGGGAGCTGCTTCCTCCCTCCCCACTGCTCCCTGGGCCTTCCCAGCGCGAACCTTATCTGTCTGGGCTGAGAGAAGTAACTAAGGAGGACCACACAACAGCCAGCCCAGACCTTGCAGTTCCTGAGAGCTGACACTGTCTGACCAGTGAGCTGTCTCAGTCTTCAATTTATGGAGTGCTGTTTTTTCCTTCCCTAGATGAAAACAAGCCCATTTGGATGCATGCTGAAGAAAGGGAAGAATGCAAAGTAAGGCTCTAATTGTTTAAGGGATTTTCTAAATCAGATGCCCTGGATTCAAGATGCTCACTCACTTGAAATTATCTGTCATACTTTAGGGAAAGCAGAAGGATGGGACGTCCTTTGGAGAGTACGGCGGCTGGTACAAAGCCTGCAAAGTGGATAGGTAGGTCTGTCCGGCTGAAAACACAAAGCCAGGGAAGGGGACAGGCCACGGGGACACAAAGGATGGATGTGCAAACTCCCTTAGTGTGTGGTTGCACAGGTCCGGATTTTCCCCGAATCCTACCGCAGGAAAGCCTAGCGCCTGTGAAATGGCTCAGCATACACAGCCTGCACTGCAGCAGCAGGAGTTCTGCCTGGGTGCTGCTGACCTGACTGAGACGAGGAGCCCCTTCCTGTGGAAGACAGCCCCGCAGGCAGCCGCGCGGCATCTCAGGGCAGCAAGGTCACCGACATACACCCCTCTCCTAGCTGCTCGGGTGAGCCCGAGTCCCGCCCTAGCTAGCGCTCGGGCCCTGAGCCCGTGCTGCCCTGTGCACGCCGGCCCCAGCAGCGTGCTCCCTGCTGCTGTTTCACTGCCTTCACTTCCTGTTCCTTTACCACTCGACTCCCCACTCATTGGTCTCAGGAAGACTCGCTGGGCCCTAGTCCGGAATAGAGGTCCGGGAGCCCCACCACAGGAGATCGACATCTTGTTTCTCCACTGCCAAACACTTGTCTCAGAGACGCGAAGGCGGCTTGTTTCAGTATCCAAAATGCCTGTCATTAGTGACAGAGTGAAGCACCTCTGCAAGTCCTGTACTGCAGCAGTGCTATAGGGACTCTGCGTTGGTTCCAGCTCCTGGAAGACTCCCTGTCAGGGCCGCAGCCACACTCCCACAGCTCCAGCTCCAGTTTCTTCCCTGCGCGTGCTGCCTCCGTCTCCTGAGGCCCAGCCTACAGGCTTGGGTGTGCTGTGCTGCGGCCAGCTGCCCTTGTCTCGCCCCACAGGCGGAGCTTTGACCGGGGTGACTGACTGCTCAGTAGACAGCTGCACACTGCCACGGCTGGGTTCTGGATAGGCACAGCGACTGCCTGCTGTGGGCCCTGAGGGGTCTGATGCACAGGGTATCAGGGCTGTGTGAGCACAAGCCCTCAAGGACGTTCTCTCGTGGTGTCCGATGCGAGAGCAAATGTGGTCCTGAACTGTGGCCTGGCTGCTGTGCCCATAGGCTGCTGGCACCGATGCAGGTTGCGCAGTGGGAAAGAAAAACAGGAAGGTGAAATAAAAATATTATGGGGAGAGGTGGGCGTGGTAGCGCACGCCTTTAATCCCAGCACTCAGGAGGCTGAGGTAGGAGGAGCATTGTGAGTTCAAGGCCGGCTTGGGCTACACCGCGAGCACAAGGCTGGCCTGAGCTACATAGTGCGACCCTGCCTCAAAAAACTAGGGCCGGGAGTTTGGCTTAGTGGCGTAAGCGCCTGTCTAGCAGGCGTGAGGCTGTGAGTTCTATCCCTGGTGCCGCAAAAAAAAAAAAAAAAAAAGGTTATGGGGGGTTCCAACCTCTGCACGCCCCAGGACACCACTCTGGCAGACGCTCAGGTCACGTGCTACAGGCAGCGACTGTCTCAGACGCTTCCTCACTCTTGTCTCGTGTGCCTTACAGCCCAACTGTCACAACCACTTTGAAAAATCTTGGAGCCCTGTACCGACGTCAGGGGAAGTTCGAAGCTGCGGAGACATTAGAAGAAGCCGCCATGAGGTCACGTAAGCAGGTAAGTCAGACATCTCTGACTCATCCATTAAAAGTGTGAGATTACAGAACTCCTGGCACTCAAGAGACTGAGGCAGGAGGATTGCTGTGAGTTTGAGGCCAGTTTGGGTTATGTGGTGAGTTCAAAGCCACCCTGATCTACATAGCAAGATACTGTCTCAAAAATCTAAAACAAAGGTACTGTGAGATTTTATGTGTGACTTACTTTTTTTTCAGTAGCGGGGATTAAACTTATGAACTCATGCTTGCCAGGCAGGTGCTGTGTTGCTGAGCTATGTCCCTGGTGAACTGTGAGATTTTAGCACTGGGGCTTGAACGTAGAGCCTCATGCATGTGAGGCAAGTGCTGTACTACTGGGCTGCTACTTGAGCACTTTTTGGAGCATTTTTAAAAATTTTTTTTATTTTTTGGAATTGAACTCAGGACCTTGCGATTGCCAGATAGGCACTTGTGCACTGAGCTATATCCCTGGGCCCTACTTCAGCACTTTTTAAATTTTACATTTGAGACCGGGTCTTACTAAGTTGTCCAGGCTGGCGTTCAACTTGTAGTCTCCCTGCCTCAGCCTCCTGAATAGTTGGAATTACAGGTGTGCAACACCATGCCTGCCATCATACAGCTTTTATTGGTGGCTTGATTTAGAAGATCTTCAGCTAGGGGTATAGCTCAGTGGTAGAGTTCTTGCCTAGCATGTGTGAGGCCCCGTGTTTCATCCCAGTGACTACCAAAAATACGGGAGATTTCAAATATTTTAGTTTGCACAAGTTACACTTTTTAAAATGCCATTAATATAACACCAAAAACACAGATGGAAAAAGAAAAACTTGATCCACTGAATGCATCGAATGAAAACATTAGGACACTAAAGGACACCACTAAGCAAGTGAAAAGGCAGAGAGGATGAGCCACAGGAGTGAGTCACAGGGCATGTAAACCACGCTGGGTGGGGCTGGGACCCAGCACATGTGCAGGTGGACACAGCCGAGCGAGAAGCGGGTGAGAGACGGTGCCCGCAGCGGGTGTCTGGCGTGTGGCCAGTAAGCACCGGTGCCTTTGCCTCCAGAGCTGTGTGCCACCTGCAGCGCCTGCAGGGAGGTGCCTCGCGCAAGCCCGGGGGAGCAGAGAGAGCAGCAAAGACTGGATCCCCACGCTCTGGGGGCTGCAGGGTGGCGCAGTGCTCAGAGTGAGCCCGGGCCTAGGTAAGCGTGTGCCTGTGGTCAGCTTCCCGTCACTGGAGCAGGCGCTGGAGGCGGCCAGGCTGAGAGGAAAGGGTGACTTAGGCTTCAGTGCGGGCTCAGTTGGCTGTGCGTAGATGCCGGGGCTTGTGGGTGTGCGTGGTCCGGTACAGTGCTTGCCCGCTGGCCGGGAAGTGGGACGCAGACCCTGCCTAACTACAGCCCAGGCAGGGACGAGGCCTTTCAGACATGGGCCTTGCAGGACCATCCCAGACCCGAAGTGCAGTGAGGCCCGAAGGAACCAAGCAGGGCGCCCAGAACCTGTTCCCCCTCCCCCGAGTCCTTTGCTCTGTGAGGTCCATAAGCGCGGATGAGTGCACCCTGACCCGCAGGGCTGGGCGACGGCTTGGCTGCATCCCGTGGTCTGCTTGTAGCCTGACTCCTGGCCCCGCACTGTGGCTCGGTACCAGGGAGCCCCTGGGACACACGTGCCCAGGGACCGGGCGGCACCTGAGTGCTGTGCTATATACAGCTGATGCCCACGGAGAACGCAGGATCCAGGCACACTGAGTACCTACCCCATCCTGCTTCCATGTGGTGTGGCATGCTCGAGTGGCCTGAGTCGATGCGGGGGAGTGGCGGGAGAGGCCGCTCCCCGAAGGCAGCTCCTGGGGCAGAGCAGCTGGCTGGGGGCAGTCAGGGGGTGGCCTTTGGGGCCTAGAGATGTTTGGGCCTTGAGTGGAGGGTGACCGCAAGGTAATGATACCCGCGCTGTGTTTAAAGACATGATTAGATACTAAATAGAAGTTGGGGCCTGAGTTGTTTTGTTCTTACTTTTATCTTGAAAATCCCGACTGTGTGAGCATGGAGATGGTAGTGAGCGCACCCACCTGCGCCCTCTGCTGCGTCCAGTTGGTCCGGCCGTGCATCAGGCCATCGCCACCAAGTCCGGTCTTCATTGCTCAGGGGCTGCTTGCTTAGCTTGTCACTGTTTGAGTTGCTTGCTAGTGTATTAGCTGGGACTCTGCGAGGAAGCCCAGGCCCTCCTGTCCCAGGGAAGTGCAGCTATACTGAGGCACAATCTGTCTAGAAAATGCAGCTTCCTGCCTCGTTCTCGCTGCGGTGGCCAGGCTTAGTGGAGGGGCTCAGCGCTCTGGTGTATGTGCACGTGCGCGTGCTGGGACGTGCCACTGGGGGCTCTCTTGCAGGCAGGCGGGCATGTGTGGGGTACATGTGGGCTGTTCGGTGGTTGTTGAGTTAGAGCCGCTTTGGCTTGGACTTGAATCACACATAGACACCTCAGAGCCTTTTCTTCCAAAGCAGTCTCAGGGTGGCGAGGGGATGTGTGAGTCGTGATTGGCACTCTGCAGCCCCTGGCTGGGCCGAGGGTGGGCAGGGGCCTTTTCCTGCAGTTTGCTCAGATGCCTGCTGCTGCCTCCCGCCCAGACTCGGCTGCTGCTCTGTCAAGGGTGCTTCCGGGGGTCCACTTCTGTGGCATGGGGTGGCACAGGCCATCAGTGGATGTGTGCAGCATGCTGCGGCAGCAGGGCTGTCAGGTCCTTGCTTTGGAATCCAGATGGTGTTATAAAGGAGCAGAGGACAGCGAGGGGTTGAAGCAGCTGCAGCAGGTGGAGAAGGCCCAGCAAGTGTCCCCACCGCTGCCATGAGGGGCCATACCTGCGAGGATGAGGCTGGCAGGCCTGCCGGGTCACTGAGACAGGCAGCAGGGAAAGACTGCCAGGTCCCAGGGACCTGCCCGCTGGGTCATGGTGCCTGGCCGCTTCACCTGGCACAAGAAGGAACCTCGGGAGGAGGTTGCAGGCTCCCTCCACTCACTCCCCACAGAAATGGCCTCTGGTGTGTCAGACTGAAGAAAGAAGTCTCAGTCGTCAGCCATGTACTGGTTTGGAAGCCAGAAACCCCAGAGTACTAAGATAAAAAACTGGGCATTTCCCAGCATGCATGAATGTCACACTCTGAGATTGTGGTTTTTCTTTGTCTTTTGAGACAGGGTATTTCTATGCGGTTTAGGCTGACCTTGGGCTTGTGGTGATCTTGATCTTTCCGCCTCAGCATCCCCCATGCTAGGATTATAGGCATGCACCACCAGGCCTGGCTTTCACCCAGATTTTAGATAAATATTTCAGTGTACAGACCCTTAACTGGAGCTTAGCATTTGTTTATAGCTTTTTTTTTGTTTGTTTGGTTTTTTTTTTTGGTACCGGGGTGCAAACTCGACCTTGCGCTTGCCAGGCAGGCACTTGTGAAAATTCACGGAGTGTGGTGTGCTATGAATTTGCAGAGTGCAGTGCGTACCCTGTGACCCGAGTCTGTCCCGTCACCTGGGAAGGCTTTGTTTGTGTTTGTGGCTGCAGTGGGCGTGTCTGAGTCCCTGCTGCGCCGCCGGAAGTACTAACCTTCTGCCTGGCTCCCAGGGACTTGACACCGTGCACAAACAGAGAGTGGCTGAAGTGCTCAACGACCCCGAGAGCACGGAGAAGCGGCGGAGCCGGGAGAGCCTGAGCTCGGACGTGGTCAAGTACGAGAGCGGCGCCGACGGAGGGGAGGAAGTGAGTATGAGCGTAGAGTGGAACGGGGTAAGTACGCACAGCGCGTGGCCGGCGCTCTCTGTCTCGCGTTGCCCGCTCTCCTCTGCTCTCCTCCGCTGCAGTGCCAGGGAGCTTCTGTAAGTCCTAACCCTCGCTAACCCGCAGGCCCTGCCTCGGAGGGTGACCTCCTCCCCCGAGGAGCCAGGAGCCAGGAGCCGGCCGAGTGCTTCCTGCTGCTCAGGGCTCAGCCTGGCAGACCACTAACGTGCTGCTAACTCGCTGCCGCACTGCCACCTCAGGCACCTAACCTCCCCAGGCAGCTGCTCGAGACTTACCTTGCCTCCATGGGAGGAGCCGTTTCATTGGAACTTGCAAAACTGTAGGGTGGCTGCTCTCCTGCTGTCCTGCTCAGTCCTGAATGTCACATGTCCCTCTTGGGGTCCTGAGTCAGTCCCCTCTTCTCTGTTGCTCACCCAGCTCCTTGGGGCTGTCATTCATGCAAGCGGACCCCGAGGGGTTACACAGCCCTGCCTTGCTGTCCCACTCTCTGGGGAAGTCCCCCATTGCTGCACAGCCAGTGGTAGCCAGCCCGTTCCTCCGGGCTTTCTGTACCCCAAACTGCTGCCTTTGGAGGTTCGTTCTCAGCAGGGAGAGCTGGGTGCAGGATTTAGCCCCCCTAGGCAGGGAGGTTGTTACCGGGCAGTATGACAAGTTGTAATTGTGCAGTTGTGTTAGATTACAGTGTGGGGCTTTCTTACAATCTTAAGCTCTCAATCTCTTTATTCTTTTCAGTTTTACACAGCTGTAGCAGTTTGGTAGGTGCTAGCATCCTGACCAGACATTTTGTAGAAAATGTTAGCAGCCAGCATTAGAGAGGACATCCTTGGGACTGTCTTCACCTGTCGGTTTTCTTGCTGTGTTCTTTCTGTGCCAAAACAACCAATCGGCATCTGCCCTGATGGCCCGAGCCTGGCTGCAGCGGTTGCAAAGTACAGCTAGGCCGGGAGGCTGCCCGTGCTGATCCCATCTGAGTTGTGTCCTGTTCTCCTCGCGTGGCCACTCGGGCCCCTGCATGCTTTGTCTGGGGGGGCCCCGCTGCTTGGCAAGGTTCTGGAGGGACTTTCTTGGAGACAGTATTTCTAGGTCCACACTCACGTGAACCCCGCCCGTAATGGGATCATCGCACCCTGTCCGAGGGACTCCCCAGGCCTGCCTGGTGCAACTTGCAGCACTGGCTGCAGCACAGAGGCTCTGCACCTGCCTGGGTAGGGAGCCGGGCCGTGCCGCTGGGTCGGAGCCTGGGGCTCAGCTGGCCTCCATGGTTCTTTGAGCAGAGGCAGCACTGTGCTCCCCTGGCTTTAAGTGGAATTTTATTTTCGTATTTTCATTATTTGAACAAGGTAGTGATTGCAGTGTGCACACTTGGGAGTTTTCTCATTTCTGTAGTATAGGGGAGTGAACCTAGGGCATTCACAGCAAGCTGTAGCCCCAGCCCGTTATCCATGTGGCTAAGCCAATACTTACTTGGCTCCCACCTGCAACCCTCTTTTCTCAGCCCCGCAGAGCGCTGGGCCTGTGCCTGCGCCCCCACGCCGTGCAGAGCTGGCTGAGCAGGCAGTAACCGGAGTCCTCGGGGAGAGCCGAGCCCTGCAGTGCAGCGTGGGGGTTCGTCTCTGTACAGAGGACAGAGCAGCGCCTTTTGCCACTAAGGAGGTGGCACAGCAGCTTAGAGATGGTTACCCTGGCAACCGTTCACACCCGCAAGGCAGGCTTTTGTTTAGTAACACACAGTGGGGCTAAAGTATCGAAAACTGGCCGTGTAGGGTGGGTGTCCCGGTGGTGCCCGTCACTTCGAGTTCCAGGCCGTGGGTCTTACAAAGGGAGCTTCACTGTGCTTACTGAGTTAAGATCATAAGAACGTGTTACACATTTATAACGGGAAAATGCCACCTGAATTTCATTTCACATTGGGATTCAGCATAAGGTTCTAAACACCTTGCTATGACGGAGATTGAGTCTGAGACTCGCTCACCAGGCAGGTGCTTCACAGCTGAGCACACCTGGTCCTTGCTCTTGTTCTGTATTTTGAGATGAGGTCTCCCGTAAGTTGTCTGAACTGACCTTAAACTTGAGATCTCCTTGCCTCAGGGTCCCAAGTAGCTGGATTACCTTTTTGAGAAAGGGTTTCAGTGCTCTTTAACACACCCAGAGCTGCTCCATCCGGAAGCGCCTTTGCTGCTGTCTTGGGCTGCCACAGCCTTAGTGGAGGAGATGTGATGAGAGCGGCGGTTGTGGGCCGCAGTAGCTGTTCACGTGGGATGAGTCACAAACAACGTCCACACCAAAGCGTAATGGTCAAGGATGGGGCAGCTGGAGCCCGAGTAGCCTCTCCTGCCAGCACTGGGTCTGTGTCCCCAGGTCTCGGGGTGGGAGAGCATGGTCTCTGTGTCAGTCTCTTGACATGGGGTCCCTGTGACACCCAGGCATGAGTGCAGCCCGCTCACCAGCTGTCACCCTGCTGAGGGCCCCGCTCTGCATGGAACCAGGCCCTCAGCTCTGTCCTTGGGCCTCCGTACCCACCCTGCAGGGCCTGTGTGCCAGGCACTGGCCCTGGGCCCTTCAGCACTGTGGGTACAGTGTCGTCCTGGTGACGCCACCAGAGCCCAAAGCAGGGGCTGCCCATGCCTGGGGACCCCCCACCCCCACCCCGTAATGAGCCGGCTGTAAGTCTAACACCGTCAGTTCTCACCTGGGCTTAATGGGGAATGAAACCATTGTCTCTTAGATTTTTATCTTTGAAAAATTATACTAGGAAGACAGAATATACCAAAAAGGAAAAACCACTCCACGTGTAAATACTGTACAAAGATAATGATCGCCAGGGCATCACCGCACTGCACGACTGTTTCTGTTGGGGAAACTTGCTTCGTAACGTGGTGTCTGATGTGAGCGAAGGCGAGTCAGAGTGCATGTGCCCGCAGCCCTCCACGCGCTTCCATGCCCCACCCCCCCGCAGGTGCTCAGGCCCAAGGGGGCAAGCACAGGGGTGGGCGGCCGCTGAAGGACAGACGCCCTCGGTGGGCACTGGGCAGGGGCTCCGGGCTTGCTGACACCCAGGGCTGCCTGAGCCAGCTGCACGCGTGTGGGTGTGTGTGCGTGTGTGCGTGCGTGCGTGCATGCATGAGTATGAGCTGAGGGACCCTGTGAACGCCCCTTCTGCAAGGGTCCAACTCGGGCCGTGAGACGCAGGGACCGTAGGAGACGGACACAGCACTCGGCATCCCTCATAACAAACACTGGGACTTATGTTTTTTGTCCTCCCGTCCTTCTGGAGGCGTTGGTAACAAGTTTTATTTTTCCATTTAAAGATGAGAAAGATGAAGCTCGGGCTGGTTAAGTGACTTGTGCCGCGTCCCACGGTGAGTCCGAGTGGCGGGGCAGGCCTGCTGTCTGTGCTCCTGTGGCCACGACGGCTGCCCTCGGGCAGGACCAGGGAGCCTTGCTGGGCTGTCAGCTGCATGCTATGTGCTGTCCACTCGTGAGGCAGTGGCTCTTAACATTCCTGAGACTCGGGCGTTAGTGGTTTAGGAGAAGGAGTCATACCTGCTTTCTGGGAGAGTCGCAGTTCAGGATGAGCAGGACAGGCACAAGGAACGGTCGTCCGTGTGCGGCCTGCTGTGTCCCGGCCTGCTTGTTGCCCGTCGCCTTTACGTAGGGTGCTTGTGAAACCACTGGTGGTGAATGTCAGGGTTTGTCACCGAGTGCTGATCCACCTCGAGAGTGCCTGCTGCACTCTGGACACCGTTAGAGCCAGCCAGCCTCGCTGTGGGACACCTGGGCCAGCACCAGGCACGTGGTGTCGCTGAGTCTGTGACCTAGAAATACTGTGCGGGGAGCCGTGGAGCGGGCCCTGCCTTCCTCGTGCTCACGCTCTCTCTCCTTTCTGTCGACAGGCCTAGCTGCCCGTGTGCCTCTGCTCCTGCACGGCGGGCGGCCTCTCCGGTCCCTCTCTCTCCAGCACGGCCCGCTGTGTTGCGGCCCCTAGGAGCTTGCAGAGCTGCACCTCTGTGACTGGCCGTTCCTTTCGGTGCTGCTGTCCTCTTGGGGGTTTCTGACTGCTGTATACGTGTAGCTTTGCCAGATCTGTCCTTAGCAATCCCCACTGTATTAATCAATCCCACTCACTGCGTACTCTGTGAGTTTCAGTCAAGAGCCATTAGCTGCTCCCTCTGACAACAGGTAGTGCCAGTGTCACAGGCGTCCCTACAGTGGCATGACAGTGACCTGTGGACAGTCGCTGAGCTGTAGGCGTCAGGCATGTGCTGCACGTCCCCGTGGTACTCAGAGGCCTGGCGGCCCTGCCCCAGGCCTGCCCAGGACCCGCTCCAGTAGACTTGCTGTGTAGTCTTTGTGTGAAGTTCTGGCGATTCTGCTTTTCTCTACTAATCTTTTAAGTGCTCAGTGACGTGTGTATCTGTCTTTCTAACTTCTAATAAACTCACTCCGACTGACCTGTGTTTGCGTGTCTGCTCGGTGCTCTCCCCGAGTGCCGCGTGCTCCAGGGCTCCGCTCTGGCTCCTGTCCGCCTTCCGCCTGCTTCCCACAAAGTGTCTGAGGGCTTGTAGTTATTGTATAAACGAACATTTTAACTTCCCAGCCAGTTTATCACAGACACAGGGACGGGCCCTGTGCCCCGCCCCTGCTGGGGGGGTGGGCTGGGGCTGGGGCTGGAGGGGGTCTGCCCTCTTCCCGGCCAGGTGAGCACAGCTGCCCTGTCTTGGCCTCCCCTGGGGTGTCATTGGTGGGTGGGGCCTGTTTCCCTGGGACTCAGCTGGCGGTGTGATTAACTCCTCTGAGGCTGTGACACCGATGAACTTCCTGTCACATATCTGTGATGGTGACCGTGACCCTTGGGTGACCCCCCGGTGCAGTCAGGCTTCAGGAGGACGGGGCCTGGGCTGGGAGGGCCGCCTGCGGCTTCACGCTTGTTCACATTTCTTTCAGGACGGCACTGGATCTTTAAAGCGCAGTGGTTCCTTTAGCAAACTCCGGGCTTCCATTAGACGCAGCAGTGAGAAGCTGGTTAGGAAGCTGAAGGGAGGAAGCTCTCGAGAGAGCGAGCCGAGGAGCCCCGGGTAACTATCTCCCCTCGTCCGGCCAGGCTGAGAAGGCGTCGCAGGCTTCCTGTCCGTGGCTGAAAGGGGTGATGCCTTCAAAATTTATGGGGTTGATTTTTTAAAAAAACATGTTCAAAGAAAGCCTTGGCAGCGAGGAGTGGGGTTTGTCACAGAGCTGCGCACCGAGACTTGTTCGCCCTGGAGTGGTGGGCTGGAGTCACATGGCTCTGGCTTCAGGTTTTCAGGAACGAGAAGTATTTTATAGAAGGCTGACGCCTTGGTCTAGGGGTCTCCCACCAGTGCCATCACCTGGCCAGGTCTCTGAAGTGTGTGTCAAGGGGGCTGTGTCCTGTCGCGCCCTGCCACTCTGGGACAGTTCTGTGCAGGGACACCACCGGTTGCCCCCTGCCACCAAGGTGACCCTGCAGGCCAGTTTGGTCCGCTCAGGGCTGGGGCTCCTTTGGCGAACTTGTTAGTTACGTCCTTTTCCTTTGCTGCTTTTAGTTTTGTCACTGCTTTCGGTGTCATTGGGGACCTGCACTGAGACTGTTGCCACCACAGCCTGGTGCCTCGGGCTAGAGGGGCTGTATTGGCCCAGCCTGCTGCCCTCAGCCACCACGTCCCTGAGGGCCCGTCCCAGGCTCCCGTCCTCAGCAGAGCCTCCTGTGGCCAGGTGGCCGCTGTGCTACTCATTTGTCCCTGCACACCCATGTGTGGGTGTGGCATGGGCGTGCCAGCCCTTGGTGTCCAGGCCCCGCTGGCTGTCGCTGTGGCCATACACTGGGCACTCTCACCCCCCCACCCCGCCCCCAGGCACTGCCTATACCAGTTCGTAACCAGGCTGCAGTAAGAGTTTAACCTGTGGTCCAGTCCAGGGGACGCAGTGACGTCTCACGCAGCTTGCCGTTTCCTCTTCAGACTCCCATGCTCGGACTCTGTCCTCCTCACCACTGGCCTCTGCAGGTTTCCTTTCTCCTAACCCTCAGCCGTGGTCCCAGGGCATGGCTGGCCCTTGGGGGGCTCTAGAACCGGGCCTTTTTGCTCCAGTAGTCAGCAGGCTGGGCGGCTGGTGTGGCTGTGGTTGATGGTCATGGTGATCGCTGGCACCTGTGGCACCACACCCAGTAGGTCAGCAGGTCCGTTGCTGTCCCAGATTTGACCGAAGTGCGGTTGTCCTGACAGGACACGCCTTCCCTTGGGGATTCCTGGCTCTGGGGCTGGAGACTGAACCCAGGCCTCGTGCGTGGTAGGCTCTTGGCCCCCTTGGTGTGCCCCCACTGGCCCAGGGACAGCGCTTTGCTTTACAGAGGCCGGGGTGACGCAGTCCCAGCCCCCATCTCGCTGTTCACACGTACATATTTATGGCAGAGTCGGGGAGCCGACATTGTTAGGCCCACGAACACACGAGGCTGGCGCCTGGGAAGTGTTACTCCAGTGTAAAGCTGGAGGGAATCATGGTGTGCCCCCCACGCCGCCCTGGCCCACTGAAGGGTTGGACAGAGGCCCTGCAGTGCCTGCGCTGTGGGCAGTGGCCACTATGCATGGCCCTCAAACCTCAGTTGCCACCTGCTATTCCACTGCCAGCGTCCATAAACTGAGAAACTGCCAAGAAGGACATGAGCTGGGGCGATGGCCTTGCGGGTGGGGGAGGAGGCAGACAGGGACAGAGAAGCGTGGGGCAGGGATGTGCAGAGCTTGGGGATGCTGGGAGCCCCCGCTCCAGGCCGGGCCTTCCCCTGCCAGTGCTGGAGTCCTCTGCAGGAGCGAAGAGCACCACAGGAGATGAATGGGCCGGCTTGCTGGGAGCAGAGCGCTCCCGGGAAAGACGACTGCAAGCGGTAAATGGGCAGGTGGGTCGCGCCCTGGTGGGCAGTATTGTCACATCCTGGCGCCCTTCTGCAGGTGGCTGGGGCACTTGGTCTGAGGTGTTGGGGATTTGAGGGGCATTTCTGGGGTTCAGACATCCCAGGCTGTCACTCTCGGGGTTAATGCTGCCGGCTGTCAGGCTCAGGGACATGGGATACCCCTAAGGGTGCCGAGCCCGCATGGCACCTGCTCACGTTTGCACGTGCTCCTGTGTGGTGCACAGCTGGGCCCAGAGCGAGCCTGGCGACCTGGCGCAGGCACAAGCACGTGGGCCCCTCCAGGCGCTGTAGTTTGTCATCTGATTGAGGAGTCACCTGGAAAGTCCTTTGGAATTACCCATATTTAGTTACCAAAATAAAACATTTATTTCTTACTGTAAAGTTCCTGCACTTGGCACGAAGACTGTCGCATAAAAACCCACTCCCTGGACAGACAGCACTGTCCTCGCCCTGTGAGCAGGCAGTTCTCAACCCACAGGGCCACAGCGGCAAGTGGCTGGCGACCATTCCGTGTTGGGCGAGTGGGAGTTGGTCTGTGCCTCAGCTTCCTCTGAGGGTGAGGAGGAGACCGCAGGTCAGTGGGCATCACCAAGCAGACAGCCATTCCTGAGCAAAGGGCCAGGCGCTGCCACCGCGTCCTCCGCACATCTGGGCAGACTGAGCGGCCTGGCCCAGGGTCTGCAGGAGCCCTGCTGGCAGCTGCCCACTCTGGGGCTGGGCTGTGGCACAGGGCCTGGGCTCGGGGCGGGTCCCCCTCACAAGCTGCCAGCTTGGTATCTCCTCATCATGCACTAGGATCTGGGGGCACCTGGGGACACCACACTGGGTGGGCTCCTGGGGCCAGGTCTCGGGGATGACTGGGAGGTGTTGGGAGCCTGGGAAGGCTGCTCACCCCATCCGGGGCGGGCACTGGGGGGAAACCAGAGGATGGGACACGAGCGGCCTCTGTGCTCAGGGTGGCACTGGCGGTCAGTCTGTCCTCCCGGGGTCTAAGTGTGGGGACAGATGCTATGAGCTGGGTGGGGCCAGCAGCCCCACCATCACCCTCTCCTTCCTGAGGAGCTGGTGCTGCTGTCATGGGGCCCCCAGCGCACTCAATGCCTGGGCCCCTGTGACCTGGTCCTTCATGGATCTGAATCCGGCTTCTTGGGACCCTGGCAAGGGTGTTCTGCAGCTGCCCTGCACCACAGACCATGGTCCCCGGTGTCCCTCGCACCCCTTCCTCGCTGACGGTGTAGGAGCAGGAGCAGGGGGGCAGATGGGGCGCAAAGACCACCCGCAGGGTCCGGGCCGGGCCGCTGCACGGGTCCAGCCTGGCCTCCTCCTCACGGACACGGTCGGCCATCAGCCTCACGAGGAGCTGGTTGGCCCAGGTGATGCCAAGGGCCGGGCACAGGCACTCGTCCTGGGGCCTGAGACATAGGAGGGGACGCTGCTGCTCAGAGAGGCTGGGGCTGCCCCGGCCCCACGCACAGCGGCCGGCACTCACCTTGGCTGCTCTATGGCCTCCGTCACCTGCAAGAGCGAGGGGTTGAGCACGGTGGCTGAGGCCCCGCACCCTACCGGCCCAGCACCACCGAGCTCACCTGGTTGACACAGAGTACAGGGCTCTGGAAGGCGCTGCTCAGCCGGCGCAGCACGGCCCCCAGCGACTGCAGGCGCCTGGCACGGGCTGCTGAGGCCTGGCTGGTAAACTCACAGCGGAATGGGGCTGCCACCGAGTCCACGACCAGCAGGCGCACCAGGCCCCGCGACAGCAGCACGGGGACCCTGCGGCTCACACACTCCAGCAAGGTGTCCTGTGGGGAAGGGCGGACGTCACAGCAGTCACCCTGCCGCTGACCCACGTGCCAGGGCTGTCCCTCTGGCTACCCCTACCATCTGGGGCAGGTGTGCAATGCCACGCCTCTAGCCCTCTCCCCAAGCTCAGCCCCGGCTCCTCCAGGTCACCTGAAAGTGACCATCAGGCAGGCCTGGAAGTGGTCCTACCGTCCCTGTCCCTCATGCACCAGGTGGGACCTAGTGCAGCTCGGCCTCCTGCACACGCTGGGGCCGCTGTGCCTGGTGCCGTGCTGGGCGCTCTGGCTGATGCCAGAGTTTGGTGTGGCCCAGGCCAGGCAGCAAAGTGTTGGGAGAGCATAGCAGGGCTAAACATAATGGGGCCTTGCTAGTGGCCACGTGGCCAAGACCTGGCAGCCTGGCGACATGGCCGAGGGGCCAAGCCCCAGTGTTGCTGAGGGTCTGGCCCCAAGTGACGCGCAGTCTGTGCTTCTCCCCAGGGCGTCCCCAGCGGAGCCTCTGTGCGTGGAGAATGACAGCAGCAGCCTGGAAGACGCTAGCACTAACGTGAGTGTTCGCACCCCCAAGGCTGACCACAGGCCCCCTCCATGCTGGCCCGGCCCGGGTGCTGAGCCGTGCCTCTCCACAGTGAACCGGCCCAGCCTGCTGCAGGACACCAGACGCGGCTGCTGCCACTGTGGTGGCCCGGAGCCGGCCGGGCGACGGCCAGGGCGAGGACGGGGCCCTCAGTGCAGCCAGACAAGGACGGCAGGCGGCACGCTGTCCCTCCCTCCAGGCCACGCACAGGACCCCTGCTGCACCTGCCTGGGCCTCCAGGTCACCGCTCATGCGTTAGCTCCCTGTGTGTGCGTGTGCGTGTGCGTGAGGATGTATTTTATTGTAAAGTTTTTAAAAGTAAACGTTTATACCCTCACCCTTTACTTGAGTCGGTTTCTTCTCCACAGTGCAGAGCCCCTCGGCTGGGTGCGTTCCCGCCCCCACCCCTCCGCACCCTTTTCCCCGGGCGGCCTGCAGGGCAGCGCAGGCAGAGAGTGTCCCAGTGGGCAGCCGGCCAGCGGCAGGGAGTTCGGGGCTGTGTCCCAGCTGCTGTCGCGGGCAGGCAGCGCCACAGCCCAGCAAGCTGTTCCCGTGCCCTGCTGCCCGGCCCCAGCAGGAGGAGCCCATCTGGGCTGGGGGTCACCGCCTGCCCCCTCCCAGCCCTGCCGTTCCCCCTGCTGGTCACAAGGCCCCGCCTGCCGTGTGAAAGATTCTGGGCCCGTGGGAGACTCACCACATCGGCCGCATGCTCCACAAAGATGCGGTCCCCGAACCTGATGCTCCGGACCACCTCGGCCGGCACGTCCGCTCGCAGTCGCGGCTGCTGGGCAATGAGCTGCCACAGCCGCCTGCTGGGGAAGACGTCCTCCGTGCAGATGTAGACGGCCCCTGTGGAGCCAGAGAGCCTGCCCTGCACCATCTGACACGCATGTGGCCCACTTCCGCTCTGCCCTCCACACTGGGCACAGCCCCCGTCCCAGACCCTGCACCAGGTGTGTGGGCACCACCAGGCCGAGTGGGGCTTGCGGAGGCCCCTCCCTCGCTCCTGAGACCCTCCCGGTCTCCTGAGCATCAGTGTTCTCAGCCTCAGTCCCCAGGCCCCTGATGACCTCAGCCACGCAGCAATGGCCAGGGCTTCCCTGTCGCTCGCAGAGCTTGGAAGCGTCACAAACACGGTGTCACCTGGAGCCTGCACCAACACCCGCAGCTGGCAAGAACTTTGCTACCCCATGAGTCCCGTGTTTACAGGCAAGTGAGTTCTGAGTGTCCCTGGGGCAGCTGGGCCTGGTGGCGCATGCCTGTATTCCTAGCACTCAGGAGGCTGAGGCAGGAGGATTGCCACAAACTTGAGACCAGCCTGGGCTACACAATGGGTTCAGGCAGCCTGGACTACATAGTGAGACCATCTAAAAAAAAACCCAAAAAACCCAAAACAAAAAAACAAAAACAGTTAATGCTGGGATGAGCCAATGGGGGAAAGAATGGTTTCTCCATGAATGGTGCTGGGGTAGCTGACTGAACTTGCGCGCTGCAGACATGACAGCCACACAGAAAATCCTGCCACCCTTCACGACTTCAGATAGGTGGCACTAAAGACTCCAAAAACACATGCGGCGGAAGAGAAAGAAAAGAGGCTTGACCTAAGATAGAAACCGCTTGTGCTGCAGAGGACGCTAGAAAGGGACCACAGTGAGGGGCCCTGCCAGCTGTGTGGGGCACCAACCCGGAGGGGCCAGGAGGCTGAGGCAGGAGAACTAGGAGTTCAGGTCCCGCCTAGGCAACTTAGACCCTAAGAAGGGGCCGGAGCCATGGCTCTGGAAGAGCTTGCCGAGCTTCCCACGTGAGGCCCTGGAACCCATCCCAGCACAGGACAAAGCAAACAGAAGAGAGAGAAGTTTTGGGGGTGTGTGAGAGAGTTTTTTTTTTTTTTTTTGGTGGCACCAGGGAGCAAACTTACAACCTCGAGTCTGCCAGGCAGGTGCTTAACCACTGAGCCAAACTCCTGGCCCTGGTTTTTTTGAGGCAGGGTCACACTATGTAGCTCAGGCTGGCCTTGCGCTCACGTTGTAGCCCAAACGGGCCTCGAACTCACAATGCTCCGCCTACCTCAGCCTCCCGAGTGCTGGGATTAAAGGCGTGCCCCACCACGCCCGGCTGAGAGGGTGCCTTTGGCAAGGCGGCGGGTGGAGGCGGGCTGGGGGGCACGGGATAGGGCCCTCTGAGCACACGGGCCTGGCTGTCCCAGCCACCGCTGGCCTCTGGCTCTGCAGGCGACGTCAGGCTGTGTGCATGGTGCAGGGCTGGGGCTGGGAGGGGAGCCCAGGCGGCCCACCCCGCCCACCCCGCCCGCCCCGCGCTCACCGGCCTCCAGGCCCCCGTGCTGCCTCGGGAACTGCACGGCCAGGCAGAGCTGCAGTGCCAGCTGGGTCTTCCCTGCTGAGCTGCGGCCGGCCAGCTCCGTGACACCGTCCAGGGGTAGCCCGCCGCCCAGGAGCCGGTCCAGCTGTGGACAGCCGAGGCTCAGGCGCTGGTGCTGCACTGGGAAGCGCTCCCTCTGCTGGTACAGCTGCAGCGCTGTGGGGACAGCGGGGTCACATGGGGCAGCCCCGAAGCCTCGACCCAGCTGACAGCCCAGGTGTGGCCAGCACAGGACGGCAGGGGGTGCGGAGCCCGGAGTGCTGTGCTGCGTCTGAGTGTCACCAACCCTGTCACAGACGCTGTCCAGGGCCATGTGGCTGACTCAAGCCACACTAGCATGCAGGAGTCCCCCAAGGGGGAACCTGTGCCCCGGGGGCCTCCCCTGGCACCTGTGCTGCAGGAATGCTATCCTGGGTGCCTCGCCCGGGCATCCGCTGCTGGGCCGGGGGCACCTGCAGGGGCGCCCCCCATGCCAGCAGCAGCAGCCAGAGTGACTCGGGCCCAGGACGACAGCAGCCAGCGCTGGGGCCCGGACCACGAAGCCATGCGGGCTCCCACAGGACAGAGACCCCATCTTGTTGGGCTGCAGCGTCCACACTGTGGGGACCCCAGCAGGGCCCTCTGCCGGCCTGGCCTTCCTGGCAGCACTGCAGCCCGGGGCCCCGAGGTCTGCTGCAGCTCTGCCCACTTGGCGCCCTGTGTGGACGCTGGACCCAGCTCCCACGGGTTAGGGCCAGCCCAGCCCTGTGTGTGGACACTGCCCACCTGTGAGCATGCAACCACCCCGAAGGTACGTGGCAGCCGCTGTCAGCAAACGCTGGACGTCGGGGCTGGACAGGCCAGTGCATCTCTGCAGGTCAGGTCCTGACACTCGCAGGACTTCCTTCACCGACTTCAGGCTGGCTGCAGGCACAGGGGCCAGAGAGGCGAGCGACAGGGTGGGACCAGCGGGCGGGGATGACAGGACAGCTCCTCGGGAGTCCCCGTAATGGTCACCCTGTTCCCCTGGGATGCTCTCAAGGGGGACAATGAGCCACACGAGTTGCACACCTGTAATCCTGGCAGCCAGAGAGGCTGAGACAGGAGGACTTAAAGTTTGAGTCCAACTTGGGAAACAGTGACTTAGTGAAATAATAAAAAGTGAGAAGGAAGAGCTGGGTTGTAACCCGGTGTGAAGGCCTTGGGTTCTCTCCAGTATCTGTGCAAAAATGGTACCACAGCTTCGCACAAACAGGGGAGACAGACCACACCCCGTCTGGTCACCCCCGGACACAGGCACCAAAGGTCCAGGCAGAGCTCTCGACTGCGGGAAAGCCAACACAACCCAGAAGAAAAGACCCACAGGCTTGCGAAGGAGGCCAGCAGGCTGTACGGGCACCTTTCACTCAAAACTGGCTGGGAAGCGTGGCCCTGCCGCCCCGCCCTGGCTCCCGGCACGCCGAGGCACTCCTGCAGAGCCTGCTCCCGTTACTAAACTGCAGCAGTGGCAGCCTTTCTGTGACCACGAGGCCTGAATCGGAGGCTAAGAAATCAACTGAGACCCTGCCGGACACCAGGCAGTGGCACCAGCCCCTGCATGTATTTGGGGCTGCTCCATGTGTAATCGGCAGAGCCCTAACATTGAGCAGCCCCAGTAGATACCCAGAAGACAGGGAGGATGGCAGGGAGGCCCAGAACCACAGCTCTGCACGGCAGCAGGACACACCGGGCCAGGGACACACAGGAGGCTCAGCAGGTGTGGCCGGAGGAACCCAAGTTCGAGCCCAGCTGGGCCAACTTGGTGACTCAGGCAGACCCAAGAAAGAATGGGCTGGGGGGAGCCTCAGCGCCAGGGGCCTGGCTTCCCCATGGCACCACTAAGCAAGTGCAGAAGACATCTGTTGTCATTCGTGGGGAAATCACAGCCACGGTGCTCAGCAGGGCCGGGCGGGTCTGGTGCCTTCCTGACACAGACATAGACACAGCTGCACGCGCGCTGCCAGAGGGGACCCAGCCGGAGGGGACACAGTGCCACTGGGCCCGGGGTTTCCAAAGCCCACCTCTCTTCAGGGCTGCCAGGACCCTGGGGTTCAGGTCCAGCTGGTCCAGCTCCATGTCCTCGCAGGCGACGGCTTCCCAGGGCAGGGGCAGGGGGTGCTGGCCAGGAGGCTGTGGGGAAGGCCAGGCAGCTCAGGCGCCGGGCTGCCCATCCCAACACCCCGTGCCCACATCCTGCTGGCCATGGGGAACCCAGCCATACACCAAGACAGGGAACGGCGTCCTCTGGCCAAGTGGCCTCACTGGCGCCCAACTCACCTCGAAGCCACAGCCCAGGTCCCACAGATCAGGCCCTTTGTGGTGGGCTCACAAAGCTGCAGCATCCGTGGTGTCCCTCACGTGTCTCCATGGGGACCTGGGAGGCAACAGCGGGCTCTGGGGGACCTGGCCGGGTCACAGGAGTCTCCCACCCCTGGCGCCCTGGGCGAAGCTTGGCCTGGGGTGGCGGGGAGGCAGCAGCCCGGGACTCTGTGGCTCCACCTAGTGCTGGGCAATGCCACCCGTGCTTGGTTGACCCCTCTGGCTGGACGCGACGCGGGCCCGGTCGAGAACAGGCAGTGCCCAGTGCAGGGCAGCCGCGCCCTGCTAACCACGGCATTTTGGAGGTCACCCGGGCCGAGGGTGCACTTCCTGCGGGGTCACAGGCGCCTGCCTGCCCCAGAGTGCGACAGGCAGAGGACCTGGCCGAGGGCAGCGCGGGGACAACGCGAGGGCGGCTCAGGGGCTGCAGAGGAGCCAGGCCTAGGCTGGTCCCAGGCCGAGACCCGGGGCCTGCCACCAGCGGCTGCTGGGGGTCGTCAGCCCCCCACGGATGGAAGCCAGCAGGAGGGGAGACGCTCCAGAAGCCCGGGGCCACCAGGAAGCCACACGGACAGGGGTCGCGGAGCGCTGGGGCGGGGGCGGGCGCCCGGCGGCAGGGTCTCCGGGTCTCCAGAGCAGCAAGCAAATTGAGGGCTCCACTCCAGGGCAAGCTGGCGTGGAGGCGAAGCCTGTAGTCCCAGCACTTGGGGAGGACTGCAAGTTCGAGCCCGGCCAGGGAAACCTGAACTACTCTGTGCGACCCAGCCGGGTCCGGCGTTCAATCGCCCCACGCCTATGCCGCAACAAACAAACCCACCCGGAAACCAGGCCAGCAGAGGGCTCCGAGGGGCGCTCCCCACCCAGCTGCACCGCCGCGGTCCGCTACTGCGGCACCCGCCCGCCGCGCCTGGCCTCGCCCGATGCCCTCTGACCCCGCTGAGCCGGTCGGGTCCTCACCCTGAGTGCCGGGCCGGGCTGGGCCGGCTCCTACGCGTGCCCCGCCCGACGCAGCAGCCACGACTTTCTCCGCTGTCCCGGGACGGAAAAACGCGGCGCCCTCACCTTGCGCTCGCGCTCAGCTCGCCTCTTCGCGCCGTCCCGCCCCTCTCAACCTTCCCTTCCAATGAGGGCCGGGACCCCTTAGTCGTTCACACCAATCAGAAAGAAAGCTACAGAGGTGGTTTGACGAATTAACCAATCCGAAGTCGCAATCCTTCCGATAAGGGCGGGCCGAGCGCAGGCCGGCCCCCACCACCGATTGGTGGCCTTCCCCAAGGTGGTGGGGGGGTGGGGTCCTTCTGCGGATTGGAAAGGACCGTGATGGGGCGGAGCCTTGGCTTCGATTGGCCCGCGGTCTAAGCGCCGCCTGGTGATTGGGCGCCGGCGCTGTCAGCCGCGAGGGGCGGGGCCGTTCGGCGGGGTGCGGGGCCGAGGGCGGGCTGCGGCTAGAGGGGCTGAGGTGGCGACATGTCTTCGGGGGTGGCGGCGCATCGCGACGCCAAGAAGCTGGTGCGCTCCCCCAGCGGCCTGCGCATGGTGCCCGAGCACCGCGCCTTCGGGAGCCCGTTCGGCCTGGAGGAGCCGCAGTGGGTCCCGGACAAGGAGGTGCGTCCCGGTCCCGGGTCCCAGGGCGCCAGGCCCTGGCCCGGCCCCCGCCTTCTCCCCGGGGTCCCCGCCTTCTCCCCGGGGTCTCCGCGCCGCGTCCTCCGGCGCAGGGGCCGCGCATGCGGAGCGCACCTGCTCGGGTGCGGCGCCCCGGCCGCCCGGGAGTTCGGTAGCGTCGGAGAGAGCGGGGCGCTTCGGTTTTAGCTCAGGGGAAGCGAGCGTCGCGGCCCGGGGACCGCGACCACTGCGGCCCCGCCGCGGAGCCCCTCGTCTCTCCCCCGCCCTCGGGCGCAGCCGGGGGAGCGGGGTTGTGCGGAGAGAGGGTGCTCTGCCCGCGGCAGCGCCGCCCTGCGCTCCCGGCTGGAGGCCTCCGGGCCACGACCCGAGCCCGCACTTCGCCCGGCCGCCCTCGGGCCGACTGGAAAGGCGGTGGCGGAGGGGCGGAGTGAGGGGGTGTCGCCTCCACGGTGGGACGCGCGCGGGACCGGAGATATTCCCCCGGAGCGGCCGCGGCGCAGGGAGCGCAGCCGCATCAACGAGGGGCGGCCGCCCCGGAGGACGGAGCTGGCTCCGGGGTGTGGGCCAAGAGCGCCTCTCGGCCTCCCCGCGGCCTTGACTTGTTTCTCGCTTTTTCCCCTGCCGCCCCCCAGGGAGCCTTTTTAGATTTCTTTTTCCTAATTGTGCCGCGTAAAGTTTCTGTACAGGACTCTTTTTTATTTTTGAGACAGGGTCTTGTTTTGCCGGGCTACTTTGAATTCGGAGTCCAGACTGGGCTTGAACTCGTGGCAATTCTCTTGCCTCAGCTTCTCGAGAGAGCTGGGATTACAAGTGTGCGCCTCCACACCCGGCTGAACAGGAGCTTTCTGGGGCACATGCACCGGGCAGCGCCGGCCTCCTCCAGCACGAGCGAAGCTCCTTCTGTCCGCGGGTGGACCGTGAGCCTTGTCCCGACAGGGCAAAGCCACTCTTCTGCGTTTCCTCTAACTGCACGGCCGCTGCCTGCGCTGGGGGCCTGTGGACACTCTGAGCGTGAGGTGGCTCTGGTGCTTCCAGAGCCGCTGATGAAGTTGGGCCACACACTGTAGCCCGTGTCCTCACGGGAGGGCGGAGCCAGGACCGGGCTGGCCCCGCGTAGCTGGGCTCCACAGCGGACCCTAGAATTTGCTGAGCTATTGACACCAGAGGCTGAGAAGCACATTTTGAGGGGTGAGGCCCTGGGGTTCAGCTCCTAGCAAAAACCGGCATTTGAATTGCATCGGGCATGGTTTCAGGGTTTCCTGGGAGAACTGAGAATGGGGGTCTGGGGGAAGCTGCGGCCACGGCCCGATGGTCCCCGACCCTGGGCGGCAGGGCTCGGCCTGCAGGCTGGCTGTGCAGCTTCTGTGCCTGTTTCCATCTGGTGCCGTGATGGCGGTGGCGGTGGCGGTGGCGGTGGCAGTGGGTGGACCCGCCGTGCCGGGGGGCTGTGGGCCGCCACACCGTCTGCACCCTCAGCTCCTCCACGAGCCTTCGTGCCTCTCCCCGCTGGCTGTCTCCCAGGGCCGGCCTGGCCCACTGCCTCTGCTGAGTACTTGCGGGCTGTCAGCTGGACCCAGTGTGCATGTGCGCGCCCAGCCAGGGGCCCCTGCCACTCTGCGCTGGCGAGGGGGCTGCGCCCTCTTGGGGTCCTGTGGGGCGGGGATGCCAAGGGGCCTGGGACCAGAGGAAGCCCGCATGCCGCTTGTCACACTCAGCCTTCAGTCTTGGTGCCTCCCCTTGAAACCCTTCTTTCCCACCTGTGGTGCTGTCGCCGACCTCGGATCCCAGAGAGACCGACAGGGCCCAGTGTGTCCAGCGCCACGCCCCAGCGGCGGGGAGGAGAGGCCAGGCTGCCCCTTGCTTTGGGGGAAGCGCAGGCTGCAGGCCGAACATTCCTGGAGTCAGCAGCGCTGGGAGAGGCCTGGGAGAGGCCGGATGGGCCGCAGTGGGGGCAGGGCCTGCAGGAATGGGGTGTGGGCAGGCAGGCAGCAGCTTCGGGGCCCAGGGCAGAGGGTGTGATGGGCAGTGTTGCAGCGAGGGGTAGAGGTGAGCCTGGGCCTCCCGGCTTCCGGACCCAGCAGGAGGTCCCCAAACCCCCTGGGGACTCTGCCTGTGACCAGGACCATGGGTGCTTGGGGGCCCAGGTGCTGGCTGAGAGCTGCTGGGGGCGGTGCTGCGGCCCTGTGAGCTGCGGACCGTGCAGGGCAGGCCTCCCCTCACGCTGCCGTCCAGCACCCCATGAGGGAAGCAGGCGCATCCACCGTGCCCTGCCTGGGGGTCGGCTGGGCCGCTCCCGGGATTGTCCGTGGGCAGTGCGTGCAGGCTCCTCCTCAGTGATGGACTGACTGGGTGACCCGGGGCCCGCAGCCCGGGAGTGGGGCGAGGCCGGCTGGTGAGGCTGTGTCCCCACCTTGTGCCTAGGGGACTTCTGGGGCCCCACCAAGGCCCTGGGCTGAGGCTGTGTGGCTGCGCGGGCTCTGTCCTCTTCAGCCTCTCCTGGGCTGTCCTCGGGGTGCTCGATGTGCGGCACCCGCAGGCTGAGCGCGGCTTTGGCGAGGCCTGGCGGGCGGGAAGTGGGGAGGTGGCTGCTGCCTCCTTGTGCCTGGTCGGCTCCTCAGGGCAGCTCCTCTCTCCTCGCTCGCTGGGCCCAGGTCCTCACTGCTAGGCTGGCGCTCCACCACTGAGCTCCCCTCTGTTTTAATTTGAGACAGTCTTGCCAAGTAGCCCAGGCTGGCCCAGAACTTGTGATCCTCCTGCTTCAGCCTCCTGACAGGAGAAGTGTAATACAGAAAGGAGATGGGGAAGTTCCCCGGGGTGATCCGCATCTGCTTTCCCTCACGGTTACATCTGGCCGGATCCCTCGGGACAGGCTTCGCGGGTGCAGGCGGGTGCTCCTGAGATGGAGGAGCAGGGTGAGCGCAGGTATGGAGTGCCCGAACAGCTGTGCCCAGCAATGGCCGCCCGCACCTGTGGCAGGGCCCGCTCCCGGGGTTCCTGCCCCTCCACAGAACAGACCACCACCACCCCCGCCTCCCCGGCCAGGAACAAGTGCGCCCCACTTCCCTGCACACGCTCTGCACTCTCGGGGTCCTAAGTCCCTGCCTAGTGAGCTCGTTAGCTGGAGACCTCCCGGCCTGCCCCCCAGCCTGCCCCCCACCCCGTGACGTGGGCCCGCGTCCGCACTAGACAGGGACAGCAGTGGACTCTGCCCCTTCTTGCTGGCCTCCCTCAGTCTCTGTGCATCTGTCGCAACCTGTGCTCCTGCCTGGCCCAGCCCAGCTGCTGGCCGTCCGTCCGTCCGTCCGTCCGTCCGTCTGTGTTGCTGGGTGGTTGTGGCAGCCTCAGCCCTCTGGGTGCAGGTGCTGCTGGGAGCCCGCCTGGCGATGCCTCTGACATGGCGGGGACGGAGGAGTCGCCCTGGGGCGCTGGACTTCGTGTCCCCTGCCCGCAGCTCGACCCGAGCCCTGCAGGGCGGCCGGTGGGGTTTCCCTGTGCTGACGCGGGTTACGTGGCAGGAGTTCCACTCTCCGGTCTTCACTGGTTTTATTTCATAATTCTATTATCAGGTTAAACTGCTGTTTGAAATTTTAAAATTTTCCTTTCACTAATAAAATGAACAGGAAGTTCCTTTAAAATTCAGCCCGTTTTCTGAGCAAGCACGGGGGTTAGAGCGATGAGGAACCTCTGGCTTGTTTATATTTTGAAGGAAACGGTAGACGTGGTGGAGGGTTTGGCCCTGGGTTTCCCAGGGTGGAAGCTGACCTCTGTTGCTCGAGGGCGGGGCCCCGACAGGGGCACTGTGGTTGGCTGACCTTGGTGGCAGTGCTCAGGGTGGGCTGGGCTTTGGGCAGTGGCAGACGGGGAGGCTGGTGGCTGCAGCAGAGGCACCCGCAGATCCTGGGACCAGGCCTCCACCGCGGCACCCCCTTGGCCCAGCTCCTGTGGAGTGTGTAGGGCCTCGCATCCCGAGTGGGAGCCCCGCCCCTCAGCCTCTGCTGAGTTGCAGCAGGCACCCTCTGGGGCAGGGCCGAGCCCACCCCTGGGTGTGTGCTGCGTGCCTGCGGGCGCACAGCCCTGTGTCCTGGGCGGTGAGATCTGGGCCGGAGGGAACTGTCCGAGCGCTCTCTCCAGGAGCCCACCTATTGTGCTGTCAAGTGAGCCGCTGGGCCACGAGAGCCGGCACCGGGGCTCTGCCCCATGGCTCTGCCGAGGGTGGCGTGTGCCCGTCACCTGTCACTCCAAGGGCCAGCCGTGCGCAGATGCTGGACTCCACAGGCGCCGTCTCTGTGTCCTCCCGGAGACCCAGAGGGAGCCAGCTTCTGAGGTTGCAGGCGACTGGGGCGGCGCTCCTGTGCCACCGTGCTCACCGCGCCTGAGAACGTAGTCCTCGGGTCAGGGTGACCCTGGTGGCTGTAGGACTGGGGTCCCAGTGTGTCTGGAGACGCCGTCCCTGGAGAGCGTGCTGGTGCCTGGCTGGGTGTCGCTGGGAACCCACCACTTCGGACAGACCCGTGCCCACACGGCCTGTGCCCTGCTGCTGACCGCGTGGCCGGGGAGCCCAGAGTGCTCCGGCACGCCACACTGCAAGGGGGTGCAGGCGTGGAAACCCTGTCACTGGGAGCCCAGGCTGAGAGCCCCGGCCCAGGTCTCAGCGTCCCCCTCTTCGCTCCTGCTTGAGGGAGGGGCGCCAGGGCGTCTGCAGCCTGGACTCCGACCTCCTGCGACTCCTGGCCTGAGCTCTGCGGCTGCTCCCTCCACCATCGCCGCCCTGCTTCTGCACACACGGGACGCAGTGAACCCCAAAAAACTGATTTCGCACCCCAGTTCTGGGCTTCTGTGGAGGCCCCCTTCTTTGGCCGATTTCCTTCCTTCCTGCAGGAGGTGGGGTGCCCCCCGGGGCAGGTTAACCCCTGTGGAAAGTCACGGCCGTTTTATGGCACTGACCTCCGGCTCCTGTTACAGGACCTGGTACCACCGAGCCAGAGTAGTGGGCTGCGGATGCAGCTGCGGGGAAGTCAGGCCAGGCCCTGGGCTCCAGCCCTGGCCACCCTGCAGGGCCACCGCCTCCCTGGGGCCTGCCTCCGGGCTGGGCACGGAGCCCGGCGTTCCTGCTGCCGCTGCAGGCCCATGTGGGGAGGGAGGCTGCTTGCTCACCGGCCTTCCCGTCGCCTCTTGGCCTTGACTTCAGTGTCCTCCTGTGTTCTCTCCTAGTGCTCAAGATGCATGCAGTGTGACGCCAAGTTTGACTTTATCACCAGAAAGGTGAGCGGAAGCTGCCAACTGGGCCGAGGGAGGATGGCCTGGGCCGGACCGCGAATGGGATCCCCTTGCCAACAGCCCGGAGCGGGGCCAGGGCGCCGGGCCCTGTGGGATCTGCCTGGGGAGGCACTGGGGCGCCCCAGGTCTGCCCAGAGCACCGTCCAGGCCATGGGGGGCAGCCGGTGCAGGGCATTCTGGGCAGCGCACTGGACAGCTAGTCGCAAGAGCCACAGAGCACCCCTTTGACCACTGCTGTAACCAGGGCCTCACTGCCCAACTGAGGCGAGCCCCGCTGTGTGACGGGGACCCCACTGTGTGACGGGGACCCCACGGGAGGCGTGCGCTCCAGGTGTCCCCGGCAGCACGGCCTGGCTCACGGCCCCGCCCGCCCTCGCCAGCACCACTGCCGCCGCTGCGGGAAGTGCTTCTGCGACAGGTGCTGCAGCCGGAAGGTGCCGCTGCGGCGCATGTGCTTCGTGGACCCTGTGCGGCAGTGCGCGGCCTGCGCCCTGGTGTCCCTCCGGGAGGCCGAGTTCTACGACAAGCAGCTCAAGGTGCTGCTGGGCGGTAAGCGGCGGCCCCGCCCTCCCGCTTCTCTGGGCCGGCAGAAGGGCAGCGCCCTCTCCCCGGGGGACATGCTGCCCGAGACGCCGGCAGCGGGGCGAGTGGGCCCTTCCTCCTCTCTCGTGGGGTGTGAGGGTGCCGTCTGGAGGACCGGCCTGCAGGGAGAGCAAGGCGGGTGGCGGACCCGTGGCCCAGCCACTGAGGGAAAGCAGCAGCTCACGTGTGCTCGTCTGGTTTGTCTCTCAAGGGGCCACCTTCCTTGTAACGTTTGGGAACTCAGAGAAACCGGAAACCATGGTTTGTCGTCTTTCCAACAACCAGAGGTAAGCGCGTCCCGCGTGGCCCTGGGTGGCGACGCTGGGCTGTGGGCTGAGGGGCGCCACGGGTGTTTCTGTTCCGCGCAGACACCTGATTCTGGACGGGAGCAGCCGCTGTGAGATCGAGATCGCACACATCTCCGCAGTGCAGGTCCTCACCGAGGGACTCGCTCCCGGAGGTACGCGCCGTGGTCACGGGGGCTCGGCCTGCAGGGGCGGGGAGGCCGGCCGGGTGTGCCGCAGCAGTCCTGCTGGGCAAGGCCTCCCTGAGCGCGGCGCACAGGCCACCTGGCTTCCGGGCTCTGACCGGCTCCTGGTTCCTTCTCTCCCCGCTGCCTGTCTGTCTTCCTGACGTAGAGAGGGACAGTCACACTCACTCCGGCCTCCTGGGGAGCCAGCCCGCCTCTGAAGGTCAGCCCGTCCCCCGGCATGCCGCGGGCTTGTCTCCCCTGGCCGCCTGGCTTGACTGGTGTGGCCCATGCCGGGGCTCCTGGGAAAGCTCCCGGTCACTTCTCTTGGTTGAGAGAAGAGACTGTGTCCGATGTGTGGGTCTGTGACAGAGCCCCCTCCGGAGACAGCGTCCCGTCCGGGGCAGCCTGCAGCTGCCGGCCCCGAGGGCCTGGGCCCGCGGCGTGAGCCCAAGGCACAGGGCGGCCCTGCTGCAGCCCTCCAGGCCCCGGGTGGCGGTGGGGACGGGGCGGCTCTGGCCCGGTGCTGCACGCACAGCCTGTCCTCGGCCGCCCCACCGGGCGGGCCTGGCACCGCTGGTGCTGTGAGAGTTTGGGAGCAGTGGCCCTGCTTTCCCCCGTGTTTCCTTGGGCCCCGAGGGTCCCAGAGCCGCATCTCCCTGTGCGGACGGTGTGTGCCGCGCGCTGCCCTGGCCCTGCAGAGGGCCGGGCGCCCGAGCAGGCAGGAGGCGTGAGCAGCTCTGCGCCGGCCTGGCGTTCACGGGAGAACCTCGACGGATGGGCGCTGAGTGCGCAGGGCCCAGGCTTTGGGACGAGGATGTGGCGTGGGCAGGAAGCCTCCGGCTCAGCCCAGAGCGGTCTGTGCCCCAGTCCTCTGGCTGCACCTCCATTCTGAGCGCTGTCAGGGGGGCAGTCTCCTCCCGAGGACCGGCGGGGCGGCCGCACAGTAGCTGGTCTGCTCCTCAGGAGCCTGCAGCTAGGCTGGGGGCTTGTCCTAGTGGGGCGACCCCTTGCCTGGGCCTCTGTGGAGTCTGTCAGGTCTGGGGGAAGGCACGTGACAGGGTGGGGTGCCATCAGTGTGGCGCCAACGGCCCCAATGCAGGGCAGCGGTGGCCTCTGACCTCTGGGCACAATAGGCCCACTGCCTGGCCTGCCGGGAGGTGGCCTCTGCTGTCAGCAGCCCGGCTGTGGACACGTGTGGTCTTGGGGTCTCTGAAGGCAACAACAGGCCCCGTGGGACCCAGGAGGCTATCGGAGAGCAGGGCCCCCGCGCTCCCCGGGATGTGGCGTGGCTGGGCCGGCTGACCTGTGCCTTCCTGCCCTGCGAGGCGGGACCCCTGTACTGTGTGGCCCCACCACTGACCGGGGCCTTGCGGGGCCCGTACCGTCTGCCCTTCAGGAGGCAGTGCCCGGGCCTCGGGCATGTGCCTGCAGTACACGGTGCCGGGGACTGAAGGCGCGGCCCAGCTGAAGCTGATGGCTGGGGAGGACGCGAACGCCAGCAAGAGGCCGGCAGCAGCGTGGCTGGCGGCTATGCACAAGGTACCGTGCTGGGTGGGGGGCCTGGGCCCGGGCTCCAGAGCAAGTGCTCCCCGGGCCGGCAGCCCACACAGCCCGCAAAGGCACCCAGGCTTAGCTGTGCAGGACGTGCTCTACGCCACTTACGTGTCATCACCCTGCAGGCCACCAAGCTCCTCTACGAATCTCGGGACCAGTAACGCACACGCGAGCCAACGCAGAGCACCTCTGGTCCCCACGACCCGACCCAGCGGCTCGCCTCGCCCTGCAGGCGGCCCGGCCCGTGCTGGAAACAGCTCAAGCCTCTGGAGACACAAAGTACTTGGTGCAATGTGTACACAGTTGATTAACGCTTCAAACCGCTCCGCGTGTCTTAGAACTCGAGTTGTCTGTCGTCCTGTTGCTCTTACTGGAGATGGGAGAGGGTGAGCCACCCTACTGCTAACCCGTTTCTGGGGTAACCGGTGCCGAGTCTCCGAGCTCCCAGCGTCCCCACCCACGGACCACACTGGGCGGTGCTCACTGGGGCTGGCGAGGCCCAGCCAGCACTAACTGGGCCCTGGGCTATGCTGCGATCCTCACTGCCAGCGGCTCCCGCTGTTTTCTACTTCTCACTCACTGTCTCACTTTATTAGAATGACGGTATAGCAATTTGTATATAAAGCATACAATTAAAACCTATTTTGAAAATACGCACAAACTCTGGCTTCTTTTTCCGGCCTTGGAGGCCCATGCTGTCCGCGGCACACAGGGCCCGCAGCCAGGGGTCACACGGCGTCCGCCAGTGCAGGGTCCTGCGCCGGCAGGGCTCACACAGTGGTGGCCGCGCTGCGTCCGGGCATTGCGCATGTTTACACACAAGTACACACAAGACCACACGTGAAAAGTAAAGCCGGGGCCTGTGTTTTAATGAGGACAAAACATTTCCAACACGGCTCTAGTAGTCTGGCGTGGTCAGCTGACAGTCATCTTGGTGTATAAGAGGCCCGTCCACAGTGCAGGCTGGGGCAGAGCCCACCTCGCGTGGTGCGCAGACCCGGAATTTGGCTACTTCGCCCCGGCAAGCCAGGCAGCCGCTGCCCGTCGGGCCCCAGCCGGCTCTCTCCAAAGGTCTGGCCTTGCCCCAAGGCGTCACAGAGCCCAGGGCCCCAGTGCACGCTGCGGGATGAATTCCGGCTGTGCAGCCAGAGGCTCAGGAACCAGAGGATCACGGATCCCGGGCACGGGAGACAGGCACAGGGCCAGCAGGGAGCAGGACCATCCTGCAGGGGCCCTGGAGGACACACACGCTGGACACGTTCTACCCGGGCTCCTTTGGGGGTGAAAGGGAAGGACGGGGGAGAGGGTGGGGAGGGGCACGTCTAGCACGGCCGGGCTGGGCCAGGCAGTCAGAGCTTATCTTCGTTGGCAGCCAACCAGGGATGAGGACAACAACAGGGTTCTTGTTGGTGGCAGGGGTAAGTGCTCTGAAAGCTGAGTGTTTGGATTTACAGTAATTTGCAAATGCAGTCTCGGAGGCAAAAGTACCTCTCCCAGTTATGGTGGGACTGGAGAAAGGGCCTCACCTGGGAAGTGTGGGGATTCACATTGTGGACACTGTCTGCTAACGTGAGCACCGTGAGACCACCCCAGCTGCAGCTTTCCTGGGGACAGCAGAGTCACCTCCAGTGGCTCCTGGGAGCTGGCAGACCGTGGTGCTCTGAGGAGAAGTTCAGGCAAGCGTTCGCTGCCGGGGCTTGATCCGTGGATATAACTAGGGAGAGCAAGAGATCCAAGTCAGGGCCAGGGCTGACCGGAGCAGGCCTCGCTCGCCTGGCCCTGGACGCTGCCTCTGTGCGTGGCTCGTCCCTTCCCCAGGATGCACGCGCTGTTCCCTCCGCTGAGCCCTCAGCCCCACTTTAACACACTCCCACCCAGAGGGCCCTGGCGCTGTCCTCGCAGCACCGCACACCCTCAAACCAGCTGTGCCGGGCTCCTGTGCCTCAGAGGCAGGAAGGTCTGCAGCCGGCAGCCTCGATGTCTGCTGAGCCCGAGCCCTCTGGGGAGGGGCCTGTGTGTGCAGAGCAGTCCGACTGCCCCCAGACACGGGCCTGCCTACCGCAGCCTGCGCGAGGAAGCTGGCCCCGAGCAAACCTTACCCCCAGCAGGTTCTTGGGCACGTAGCCCTCCCGGTCCCCGAGGCGGGCCCACCACCACTCGGTCTCGCTTTCGTCCTTGCGCCTCAGGATGGTGATGGCGTCCCCTTCGTGGAAGGTCAGCTCGTCGCTGTTCTGGGCCTCGTAGTCCCACAGGGCGTACACCATGCCTTTGTTCATCACTCCCAGCTTCTCCTGCACCCCTGGGAGCAGACAGCAGGAGTCAGGCCCTGCAGAGCGCAGCCCACAGGAGAAGCCCTCGAGGGGGCTGATGGGTACGCTGCCGCCCAGGCTGCCCATGCCGGACGAGACCAGGGCCGCCTACCCGAGGCTTCTCCAGGCCCAGTCACAGCCCCTTGGCTTAAAGTGCACAAACCCTGTCTGTCCCTGCAAGACAGCATGGCTGTCCCTCAAGTGTCCATGGGGACGGCTCGGGAACCCCTGCGGACACCAGAGCCCTCGGGTGCTCACAACCCCTTTCCGGGAGGTGGTGCTGCCTGGTAAACTACGCATCCTCCCTAGACCCGAAATCATCTCTAGGTGGCCTGAGTCAGCTAAGGCGGTGCAAATGCCAGGCAGACAGCGGCCGCGCTGTGCTGTTCAGGGAATGACAAGGAAGCCTACGTGTCCATGCAGTCACAGCCTTTCCTCCCAAACATTTCAATCCACAGCTGGCTGAGTCTGTAGACGCAGAACCCGACTGCACTTCTGAAATTCTGCACCCGGGGAACAAGTGTGCTGATCTTTTTCACTTCTTAAAGTGAAGTTTATAGCTGGAGCGAACTTCGCAGTCAGCAGCTGAAGGAGTGGGCCTGCTGCGGTGGCACTGACCAGGTGCCCAGGACGACTCGAGCCTGGGCTGCTGAGTACGCGCCAACGAAGCCGCGGGACGTGGGACCACAGCGCCTGCCGGCCGGCACAGGCCCTGCCTGGGGCCTTCCTCTTCTCTCCTGCTCTGGCTCGAGCAGCTCGCTTCTCTCAAGTGGCTCCCGGGACAAACGAGCGACCCTGCGCTGGCACAGGGCCAGAGTGACCAGCACCAGTGGCAGGTGTGCGGCAGTGCTGCCTGGCCCCGCCCGCTCCTCTGCCCTAGGGTTACCACACAGCAGTGGGGCGTCCTTCCTCCTCGGCGCCCTCTGCTGGAATGAGACGTCCCGACTGCCCCGGGGAGGCAGGCATGCAGCCCTGCGTGGGGCCCTGGCCGCCCTACGTACCGTAGAGGAACTGGGAGCACTGGATGTAGCCTTCCTCCATCTCCTCGCACTTGTCGGCGGCCGTCTCGATGTCGCTGATGGTGGAGGCGAAGATGGCCGCGCCGCTCTCCACCAGCTGCTTGCACAGGTGCACGCTGTTGCAGGAGGCGGCACAGTGCAGCGGGGTCCTGCAAGCAGAGCGGTGAGGCTGCGGCGGCACCGCCCACGCTGGGTGAGGCTGCGCCTGTGCCAAGGGTCTGGTCCTAAAGATGTGCCTTCTACTGACGGGCTGGGCTGCCCTGGACACGGGTAGCTGTTGGGAAACGGACAGGGACCGGACCGAGAGCGGCTGACAGCGCAGCTCACCGAAACGGGCAACCCCCAGGGAAGCGGCTAAGTGTGCTCAACACAGCTGTGGGAAGCAGCCATCAAACGCAGCGGAGAGCTGTGTGCAGCTCCAAAGCAGCCCCACAGCAGCCTGAGGCAGGGGAAAACCGGAACGCCAACGCCTCAGCGGCCAGCAGGGCCTTCTGGCTACCCCCACCGTTCACGTGTAGGAACTCGTACCGAGCACCCGACGGGAGGAACGCTGAGACTACAAATGCCTGACGAGGCACACGGAGACAGTGCACACAGCTGTCTCCCCAAACGATCCAGAGGAAAAGCCGCAGACAGGCAGCAGGGCTGACGGCCAGGGTCCCGGGAGGGCGCGCCGGCCGCTCCTGCCGCCTTCCCCGTCTGCCCCGTTCTCTACCGGTGCCTGTTCCCAGAGACGGGGCAGGGAAGGGGCGGCGCAGACATCCCGGACGTGCCCTCCGTGAGGAGCAGAATCACGCACTGCGAGCAGACTGACCCTTCTTCACCGCGTCTCCCTCAGAAGGTGGGAGAATGCGTCTGTGCCCCACAACCCCAGGGCTCACCATCCGTCGCTGTCAGCAGCGTTCACATTGACCCCGAAGTCCAGCAGGAACTTGACGATGTGGTGGTGGCCGGCACAGACGGCGTTGTGCAGCGGGGTGATGCCCTCGTCGTTGGGCTTGCTGGGGTCCTCCACCTGGGACACAGGGCACGTGAGAGGCTGCCGCCCTAGGCCACATCCGCCCGCAGTGCAGGGCACAGCTCACCTCATAGATGATCCTCTGCACCAGGTCAAACTCGCCTTCCAAGGAAGCGTCCAGGAGCAGCGCCAGGGGATTGAAGCGCACTCTCAGCCCGTGCCCCGTCCGCTCCGAGTTGGGCTTCTTTAGGTTGGTCCGTTTACTCTGCAGGGAGGAAGTGTGCTTTCAACACCCAAGGGACCCCCAAAGTGGAGCCAAGGCCTGCAGAAGAGGACGGGGAACCGAGCCCCAGGCAGTGACTCGGCCCTGAGGGCCCAGCGTGTGCAGAGCCCTGGGCTCCTGCTCCTGACCACCAGCTGCTCCTCCTGGGTGGGCACCCACGGGAGGAAGTGCGGTCTGCACTACTGGCTGAAGCCGCACCCAAGGGATCCAAGAACTCAAACCTGCTGTGCAACTGGGTCTTCCAGCGACGACGGAGACCCCAGGAGAGGCCATGGAAGGTTCCAAGAGGAGCCCGGCCCTCCCCACAGGTGTCGGTCTAGAGGGCTCATCCCTCCCTCTCCGCCTGTCCTCCAGACTTCTGGTGGAAGCCCGCTGGGGCCCCAGCTGGCTGTTCTCTGAGCCCTGGGTCTGCGGGGCCCCTGGCCACCCTCCCTCGGCCTAACTCGGGGCACGGGGACAGCCCGACCAGGCAAGCACCGCGGAGGACACCCACTGTGGAGGCTGCTGGAGGGTGGATGACGGGGGCCAGCACTGCTGGAGGGATCTGCTCTTCCACTGGAGACGGAGCCTCGGCCACTGGGCTGGGGATCTGCTCTGTGGGGGGCACAGTGGCCACATTGTTGTTATTGTCCTCTGGAGGCTCCGCAGTCTGCTGGGTCGTCTGGGGGCAGATGAGCTCGGCGGGTTCAGGGGAAGGCAGCTCGTTGTCGTTGGCATCTGAGGAGGGGGCAGGCTCGTCGGGCAGCGAGACGGTGGGCTGGGCAGGGGTGGACTCGTCCAGGTTGCCGTTGGCGTTGGCATTTCCATTGTCCATGTCGGCCAAGGTGCCCACGAAGTCCTGGGAGGGGCTGGGCTGGTAGAAGGGCGTGCCCTCCATGCCCCCGGCCAGCGTGTTGAAGCGCTGGTACAGCAGCTTCTGGATGTTGGGCCCACCGGGGCCCTCGGGCTCCGTGATGGAGCTGCGCTTCTTGAGGGGCCGGGGCGCGTTGGCCAGCTTCCGGCGCAGGGCCTCCAGGTCTGCGTCGCTCTGGTAGCGCAGGGGCGAGTGCACGATGGGCGTGAGCTTGGTGGGGCTGAGGGGCCGCGGCAGGCTCTCCACCGTGCTGCCCTCCCCGGGGGCGGCCGGGCCCTCCGGCTCGGGCTCCTTCTCTGCACCCTCTGTGGACGGCTGGGGCTGTGAGGACCCGTGGAGAAAGGGTAAGGGCGAGGGAGACGTTGACCCCGACGCTAAGACGGGCTTGCCGTACACTGGAGAAGACAGAAGACAGGACGGTTTCAGCCCAGCCTTGGGGCCGGGCAGTCCCTGAGCACCGATGCCACGAGCTGGGCTCCTGCCCACCGCTGCCAGCTCGGAGCTTATGTCCCCCAGGAACCTCCGCCCGGCGCCTCCCGAGCTCCTTTGCAAAGGTGTTTCTCTCATGTGCTGGGTTTTACATCTGAGTTTCCAGGACTGGGCTTTTTGTGTGTGTGGTACCAGGGTTTGAACCTAAGGAGCCCCGAGCTCAATCTCCCGCCTTTTTTGAGACACGGTCTCACTAAGTTTCCTAGGCTAGGCTCAAACTTGTGATTCTCCTGCCTCAGACTCTCAAATAGTTGGAATTACAGGTGTGTGCCATCATGCCTGTCTTGAATTGGGCTTTTTCAAAAGAAAAGCTTGCTGATCTGACTTTCTCTGCTTCAAACAAGCCTGCCTTGCTTTCTGTCCAGGTAAAAGAGAAAACCACTAAGCATGTGCCAGAACCGTGACTAACTCAGACAAGTGCGAAGACCCCAACCCAAGCCCAGCCTGCAGCAGGGAGTTCTGACCTGTGGCTTAGGTGTGTTCCCCATGACGAGAACACTGCCCACAGGGGAACTCTGTGCATGTGGCTGCTACACCAGGAACTAACTACTCAAGTACAAGTTGGTCCTGCAGCTGCCGCCCAATCACGCCTGGGGAGGCCCCAGCCCAGGCTCGGCACACAGGGGCTTCTGCTGGGTTTAAATACCGCTGAGGCCTGTGGGATGTGCGGGACTAAGCTCCGGTCTCTACCCGCCTTCCAGAAGAGCCTCAGCTCTGTCACCCACCAGGGCCCGGCAGCGGCCCTCCCGAGTGTCCACGCTAGGGCTTGGGCTCAGGGAAAGGGTCCTGGAGAGCACCGGTCAGGGCCCAGCCCTGCTCACAGACCGCTCCAGGCCCAAGTGACCACGAACGGGAGGAGAAAGCACATTCCTGGCTCTCACCCGTCCAGGGGCCGCGTTTCCTAGGCAGTGCAGGGAGGCAGAAGCATGGACAGGAAGTGGGAGCGCTTCAGCCCATGAGCAGAGCGGCTCGCACTGACGCCCGAGGCCTGACTGTGCAGCCACACAACTTGTGGCCCACGTGGGAGGGTGTGGACTCCAGTTTCCTCTGCCAGCCCCGAGAAGGAGTCCGCCCACTGTACCTGCTTTCACCGACTTGTTCAAGGCGCCATGCACTGCGGGCTGGTAGTTCTTAGGTGGTGTGGCTTGCTGGAGGTACATGGAGTATATAGAACTTGAATTGACCGTCTGGGGTCCTTTCCTGGGAGACTGTGGCCTTGACCCTTTATCAGTCAGAAAGGGTCTAATGGCCACCGTCAGTGGGAGCTCGGGCTTGCCGTCCCCAGCTGGAAATGCAGGTGGCCCCGCCGGTGGGTACGTGGGACTCGGCGGCACGGAGATCCTCTGCTGGATCTGCTGTGAGGAGCCGGGCTGGGCGGCGCTGCCTGCTGGGGGGAGCGGGGAGGGTTTCTGCCGGCTCGGCGGGCCAGCACCAGGTCGGGGCAGGCTCCCCTCCTTCCTTCTCTCCAGAGAGCTTGTCGACCCTGGGCCCAGAGGCGTAGGGCTTGGGTACGTCCCATAGCTTGGAGGCAGCGGTTTAGCTATGCCAGGGATGGGAGGTGGCCCTTTGCCAATCTCGATGCCCTAAAATTAGGTGTTAAGAAGAAAAACAAAGTCACCCTCTGAAAAGTTAAGCATATTTCCACCCCCAGCTACAAGAGAATACACAGTAGGATTTGTAATCCTGCCAATCGGCTTGTGAGCAGGACACAGGGCACACTGTGGGGCTCACTGCTGCTCTGCGAAACTGAGGCAAGAGGTCAGAGGTGCCTGCGCGCACGCACGCCCAGCTCGCCGGGCTCTGGGGGAAAGGTGCCCACGAACGGGATTAATCCGCTGCCTGAGACCTCTCGGCCCTGAGGTTAGCACTCGGTGGAGGGCCCGTGCCAGGCCTGTGCCCTGTGGGAAGGACGGGCGGCCTACCAGCTTCTCCGTGGTTCCCAGCGCTGACAAGGGCAGAGGCTGGCTTGAGATAGCGCCCTGCTTCAGGGCCCCCTCCATGCCCGGCTCCTTCCAGTCTGTGCTGGCCATCGGGGCTGGCTTCACTGAAGAGCCAGAATTCTGCTTTAATGTGGGCCAGTTGCCATCATTAGCTTGAAAAGAACACAGAATTGAACTGAAATTTTCCTGAAACGAGGTAGCCAACCTAAGAATGACACCCTCCAGAAACAAAGATAGCACTGGGATTCTGCATTTTAGAGGAGCTCCTGTAACCAGATGACGACTGCTGCCCAGGCCAAGCTAGGACCCTGCCCAGATGCCCACAGGTCAGGCCCAGGCCAGGGGCAGAAGCGCGCAGGTCACACCCCACTAAAGCACAGATCAGGCTTGTTACATCCACGCCAGACACAGCCAGCGCTGGTACTACCTGCCAAACATCGCTGACACACACAGCTCTCTGCAGCAAAAAGAAAGACTGTTTTTGTATCTGTAAGGTTTACCTTCTGACTTGCTAACAGGTTTGCCCTGCACTACTTCCATGACTGACACTGCTCCTCTAACATGAGGAATCCCTTTCACCCACAGCAATCTGTGCTCCCAGGAGGCCAGGACAAGAGCCCACGGAGCTGGAGAACAGGAGGAAAGGCCACCATTCTGCTGCAGTGATCAGAAAGCCAATCATCAACCCAAGATGCTAGGAAAGCCACTGAAAAAAATCTGTTTTCACAGAGTGTTTTCCAAACTGACAATGGTGTCTGGGGGTTACTGTGTGCACTGACTCAAGCGCCTCTCCTGTTTGGAGCTGCTCTGCCCTGGCTGGGGCTCTGCGCCCTGCAGCGGCCTGAGCAGATGGACACCCGCCCGTGGCGTGAGGAGATCGCCTGTCCTCATACCGTGGTTGAGCAAGCCTCTGACTCCTAACATAGTGGGAGTGGGCTTCTCATACGTGCTGCCGCCCCGCCCTGCGGGGCTGCATCCCAGGCCATGGTGAGGCCACGCGGCCCCAGCACAAACTCGCTTTACTCCACGCAGCCCAGGGCCTCCATCAGGCCACGCACGCGGCTTCACCTCCTGATTGTATCTTACAGCCAGAGTGCCAAGGCGAAACGTGGGCTGCCAGAGAGAAGCAGAGCCCCTGGGCCCTGGGCCGGGCGGGCCGAGGGGCCTGGCCTCCCTGCCCTCTCAGGGCCTCTGAGCCCACGGTGACTGGGGCTTGTGGAAACCAGCCACGGGGAGTTAGAAACAGTCTGCCTGCCCGCCCACCTTCCTTCAGGTCAAGGTGGGGGGCACGGACGCTGGTGGACTTTCACTGTAAAGGCACATTTTCTTTTCACTGTGATGGGAGATTCTTGCCCTGACAATAAAACTGAAAGCCTCAAAATGAACTCAGAAAATCGTGTTAACTTCTGAAAAACCACCAAAGAAACTCCCCCAAACAAACCCTCGCTGTGCGGGCGCCTGTCACATGGTGTGCTCCCCGCCACAACACCGCTGCGAACCACGGGACCGGCGCTGTGGGGCGCTGTTTGCAAGTCTAGATGCCACAGCAGACCCTTGTCAGTTTGGAAAGCCACACGACTGCTATCCAGCCCATCAGAGGAGAACGTGGAGCCCCGCGCCTACTGGCTGACATACGATTTACAAGGGGGATCACAGAGGGCTGCGAGGGGCCGTGGCTAGGCCCGATGTCCAGGTCTGACACTATCCACGTGCTGGTCACTCTGGGTCTGCCGTGGCCACCTGTGTGACACAGAACCAGGACAGCCGGCAGTGAGTGAGTGGTTAGCGCCCTCACAAGGGGATGGTGCCGCCAGCTCCTCATCCGAGTCTCCCCCAGTGCAGGGAGACACAGGTTCCTGTGCCGGTCACCTCGCGCCCAGCGGCAGGCTGAGGGCGCACTCGGGACAGGCTCCTGATGGCGGCGTCTCCTGGCAGCCCCGTGAGGTGGCCTGTGGGAGCGGGAGACGCCCCAGCTCGGGAGCCCTAACAGCGAAGCCACAGAGAGGAGCTGCTCGTGCTGCCCATGGCCGAAATGCCGACATGCACTCCCGGCATGGACGGGCCGGGCAGGGCAGACCGGGGCCGCGCGTGCATGCCAGGCCGCGGCCATGCAGAGGCGCGAGTGAAGTGGGCGTGCGGTGCACTGGAGCCCCACCTGGGCAGCTTAGTGAGACCCTGTCTCAAAGTATAGACTTAAAAGACAAAGGCTGGGGAGGCAGCTCAGTGCGAAGCCCCGGATTCAGCTGAAGAGGAGACAGAGACACACAGAGACCTGCACAGGGCTCTTGCCTGCAAGGCCTGTCCCATGCCCTCCTCCTCCCCCAGGTCCAGAAGGAGCCCTGAGCTCCCCAGTGGGAATGGCAGTGTGACCACAGCAAGGTACCAAGCCAGAGAAAGCGACAAACAGAAGACCAGTACAAATTGGTCACCAATCCTGAAAAAAGAACTGAAAAACACAGGCCCGACAGCAGAAGAGGAGCAATATTGCCTTTTTTTGGCAGGGGGGTTACTGGGAATCAAACTCAGGTCCTCACACTTGCTAGGCAGGTGCTGCACCACTGAGCTAAGTCCCAGGCCCCAATCGGCCCCAACGCTACTTTTTAAACAAAGCACCGTCTCCCCCGCCAGGGCCTGAGTCCCTGTGGCTGGTCTCACAGCCCCAGTCCCAAAGGGGACCTCACGACGAGGAAGCGACGGCTCAGTGTGCTGCTTTAAAAACCCCTGATGGGCAGCCGGCACGCACACAGCTGTGCAGACCGAGCCACGCAGGAGCAGGCAGGCAGCAGCCCCTGCCAGGCCCGAGGGGCTGGGTGAGAGCGGGCCAGGCCTGGCAGTGGCGAGGCATCCACTGGGCCGCAGAGCACCCCGGGGGCACACAGACCTATGCTGAAAGGGCGCTGCTTTACTCCACCTCCCGCGGCAGAGCCCTTAGGTCAGTGAAGAATTTCCTCTCACTGTGGGGTCATCCTGACGTGGTGACACAGCTCCCCAACACTGTCCACTGGGACGCTTTGCACCCCAGCCCCGGGCCAGAGTCACTTACCAGATTTAGATCTCCCGTGGGAAGCACCGGAGGCCACCGTGAGAGGCTGGGGCTTCACAGGGTCCCCCGGGACAGGAAAGCTCCCAGCACTGGGGACTTGGATGTAAGGCCCCACGGCAGCGACTCTGCCGGACGTGCTCAGGGGCGACTGCGGGGATGACGTGCCGTTCACACGGTTCAGCTGCAAATCGGGAGGAACGAGGGTCAGGGTCCTCCAAAGTCAGGAGAGACGCTGAGCCCAGACGGTCTGGCCCCGCCCTGGAAGAGCAGCACCTCGAGAAGGGAGGGGCGGAGTAGGACTCGCCTGCAGCCGCACAGCTGCTACCTCTGGAAACACTGCCTACGGTGAGCTGCCGGGGGAGGAGCCGAAAGAAGAAGGGCACAGCGCCCGCTGACCACTGCCCCCGTCCTCTCCAGCCTGTGCGGCCCGTCCTGGGGGCAGAGGCACTGGTCCCAGTGCTGCTCTGCTCCTCACTCCCTGCGCTGCCTCAGGCAGCAGTGTCTTCCCCTCTCTGAGCCCACACCGAGCCTGTGAAGTGGGGTAAGAGCACAAGGGATGTGGGGTTCTAGCCCCTGGCAATGAGCCTGGCTCCTGAGGGCAGCGCCACCTTCCTGAGCAAGGATGTGGCCACAGAGGACACTGGCCCCACGGTGCTACCCAGGAGCACAGCGTCTGCAATGGGATTCTAACTAAAGGATCCCGCAGTGGGCCTATGGGGGACCCGGAGCCACCTGCGACTCTGCGAGACTGCACTGTGAGCCCGTGTCCCGGCAGGGAGTGCTCATGACTTCCGCAGTGCGCGCAGGACCAGGACCTGAGTGCAGACGCAGCTCCGCGGGTGTGCAGACCTCCTCAGGGAGAGCCCTTGCAGGGACAGGCAGGACGGGCCTGCCATTGTGGCGGCTGGCTGTGTCGTCGACCTGGCCGACCCACAGGAACAAGGTACTTGGTCCAATGCCACGCCAGGTGCTGCTGTGAAAGCACTCAGATGGGACTAACGTGGAAATCTGCAGACCGTGCGAGGCAGAGCCAAGGGAAGCTGGGCCTCGCTCTCAGTGGGCAGTCGCCCGGCAGAGAGGACTCTAGGGTAGATGGCCCTGGACTCGAGCTGCAGAAGCAACTCCTCTGCCCTGCAGGTCCCGGCTTGTCAACCTGATCTCAGGAGCCCATTCCTGCAGGTCCCGTCCCCTTCCTCTCCACGGGTACACACATGTGCTACTCCCTGCCCCTGAAGAGCCCTGACCACTGCCCCCTAGGAAAGCATGCAGACTGTTTCTCTCACGGCCTCTGAGCTGGTAATCTTGTTGAAAGAAACACATCCGAAATTATACTGATACAAACCATTGACCTTTATACAGTCCAACTTTTTTTAAAGGTAGATCTTAATTATATTAATATAAACCATTGACCTTTAAACACTCCAATTTTTTTTTT
>RJWM01010338.1:0-64066 GCA_004363535.1 Dasyprocta punctata
TTACAACCTTTCTATTCTTAAATATTTGTGATTTTATTTTACAGAATTGAAGTCACACTGCATTTACAATTTTCATACCTCTTTTTTGTATACTCAATATTTTGTCATAGTTATTTTGCATTGGTTTACAGTCTTTTTAAAGACACTTTTTTTTTTTTTTTTTTTTTTTTGCGGCACCGGGGATTGAACTCACAACCTCACACCTGCCAGGGCAGGCGCTTAAGGCACTGAGCCAAACTCCCGGCCCTGGTTTTTCGAGGCAGGGTCGCACTATGTAGCTCAGGCCGGCCTTGTGCTCGCGTTGTAGCCCAAGCCGGCCTCGAACCCACAACGCTCCGCCTACCTCAGCCTCCCGAGTGCTGAAGACACTTTTAAAAATGAATATTCTTTGGGAAACAAGTGGGTATAGTAGAATTCGTCTCTATAAGTGGACAGTCAAGTGTTTAATAGCCCAATATTTTGAAAACTAAATCTCCTGTTATAGGAGCCACAACCTGTTTCTTCCCTTTTTTAGCAACCATGACATTTGAGAAGTCTGGTCAACAGAGCAATAAAGTTCTCTTAAATTATCTCTAAAGAATTTACATGTCCCTGCTATGGGGAGAGCCCAACAATATCCTATCTAAGTTTTCATATACACTTTAAATCTTACATATTATAATAATTTTCCAAGACTCCTTTTAATTCTACCTTCTAGGACAATCCACATGACAAAAGGAATAAATTTGTCTGCCCTTTGCTATTCCAAACTAGAAAATGGCCCCGACTGTTTCAGCGGGCTGGTGTAGCATATTATTTCATACTTTGGTGGAAACAGCGACAGGATATGATAAGATGCTCAGCAGAGAGCAGGAGGAGCCCAGGTGTGGGGACAGCCGCCCACTCACAGCCCGCCCTCCTCAAGAGTCCAGCACAGCAGAGGAAGGTGGCAAGTCTGTAGTTTCCTGTCTCTCTGAGTGATTAGCCTTGCTTAAAATTAAAATTAGAACTAATTATCATTATTAATTCTATTCTTCAACTGTTAAGAATTACCCACCTGACAGATCTTTTCAAATGTTTTTTTCTCTTATTTTCTAATTCTTCGGAAGATATTTTTCCTTATGAAGTTTTTATCACTGATCTATGACAGGCTCATTTCAAGTTTTTGCCAGTTGGACTTCTTGGGGTGACAAGTGACCAAAAAGATCACATTCTAATTTCTTGAATAATAATAAAACAGCACCAAAAAAAAAAAAAAGAGGAAGAGAGGAGTGGGGTGGAGGGGAGGGGAACTGGGGATTGGTGCTGGACTAATGCAGCTTGATGGCTCAGACATCTTTGGACCAGAGTTCCTGATTTCTGCACCTCTTTACTGTGGCCTCCCCTCAGGAAGATCATTCCCAAGCCTTTCCTCCTGCTATGATTATAAGAAATCTGTCCCGGGCCCAGCCTCCAGTCTCTGTTCGGGTCAGGCGTTGAGGAAAAGTGCAAAGGTTCTTCCTGCCTCTCAGGGAAACCTGCTCCAGCTCCGGGTCTGGCTGGGCTGTGTGTCTGACCCTAGGTCAGCTGCTTCTCGGTGGATTGCTGCTCACCTGGTCACTGCTGCCCTCACTCGTGAAGCCATCCCTAAGCCCTGCTCTGGGTTGAATCCTGTTAGCCCAGGTTCATATTTTGAAGTCCTAACCCTCAGTGTCTCGGATGTGATTGTGTTTGAAGATTGGGTATTTACAGAGGTGATTATGGTCAGATGCGGTCACATAAGTGGATTCCAATCCAGTGACTGGTGTTTTTATAAAAGGAGAGTAGGGCACAGAGGAAAATACCAGTGGACATATGATCGGGACAAGATGACCATAAACAAGCCAAGGTGAGAGCCGCAGAAGACCTCAGTCCTGTAAGAACAGTCTTAGACGTCTAGCCTCCAAAATTGTGGGAAAGTAAATTTGTGTTGTTTGAGACACAGTCTCTGATGCCTCATTGTGGAGGCTAACCAAATGGACCCATTACCCAGCAGACTTTCAGACACCACATTGCACCCAAAAGCCTTGTGGTGTATTTATGGCAAAAGGTCAATGCTGCAGTTAAACCTCAACACTGAAGTTTTAGTTTAGAAAAAAAGCAACTCAGATCTTAACATTATTTGTTTTAAAAATAGTAATGTGTGTGCCGTAGGTTCACCACTGCTGCCCTACTCAGAAATAAGCACTTTTTCTTCAGAATTTCCGCTGTTTTGGGGGCCTTTCCCTGTTCTCCCTCGGGTTACAGTTGTGCGTGGGTCTGGGTCGCGTATCTCTCCCAAGATCATGAGACTTAAGTGTAACTGACTTCCGCCCGGCCCACTTTGCACTCACGAGTGCATCAGGAAACTGCGTGCCTTCCGTGAGCCGTGTGGGCCTCCCACATCAGGCCAGGAGTGCTCAGTGCAGATTTGTGAAAGAGTCGGAGCCCTGAGAAGCAAGTGACCGAGGCACGCGCTCTAGAGTGTCAGTCCTTAGAGGCCACACGCAGGCCGTGGCAGCCTCTGGGGACACGTGGGCAGCTCCGAGGCAGAGGTGGGCTCGGCGCCCTGAACGCGTCCCTCCGAGACACAGCATATGAATCACTTCCATGGTGCCCCACCCCGTAGGGTGAGAAGCACAGGTGACGTGAGCAGTCATGATTGCGACAAGTGCCTTGTCCAACCTTGGCCAGAACCAGGGCCAGCTGAGTGGAAAGGAGTTTAAGAACTTAGCTGATGCATTGCCTGAATAATTGGATTCCTCGGATAAGGATATTATCCATATATTTTTTCAGATTAAGTTTAATATTCAAGCATCCATCAATCATAAAAAGGAAGCAGAGTCATACATAGTAAAACCTGCTGGTGCTGGCTGTTGTCTGTGGCTTCAAGTGTTTACACACCCTACTTACAACAGAAGCCCGCCTTTTGTTAGGGGCCCCAGGCTGAGGGGTGGCCCATTTCTCAGAGGCCGGCTGTGTGACCAGCATGAGGCCTGGGGCACATTGTCCTGAGACTTGGAAACTTGAGTTGTGTCATGAGCGTGTGAATGACACACAGCATGGAAACAGCTGGGGTCCTGGTTCCCTGCCCTGTCCCCTGACCCGAGAGACTGAGGGTTTCATGCCGCCTTCAGTCCTTGATGGTCTGGTTTTCCAGCAATCACTGGAATCCCCCATGGTGTGTCCACCCCACATGTGGCCAAGGAGCAAAATAAACAAGGAATGTTCTGAGGCCTGATGAGGTTTTGTCTCTGTAATTAGTGAAAACGGGGACTAGCGCAGTCAGAGAGAAATTGTTTTGCAGGGCAAGGGACACCTGAGTTCTGATTTCGAGGAGTCAGTTTGCTTGCACAGAATGCTTTCCATCCTGTCCCCTCTCCTCCCTCTGTCTCTTGGTCCCAGTTCCACAGGAAGCTGCATCTCCCTGTTCAGACCACACACCACACAGTCACCCCTAGTTGACCCAGGTCATCCTGGTTTCCTTAGGGCGATGAGCTGTCCAGGCCTGTGTGTGCCTCTCACTGTGATTCACTCCAGGTGCCTGTTGTTCTCTGCCCAAGAGCAGGGCGGGTGACCCGAGCTGGGCCGGCCTTTCCCTCTCTCCCTGTCCATTGGGCTTGAACGGAATGGGGAGAACTTCAAAAACAGTTGCTTCTGGTCATCCCGGTAACCTGTGTTATTCACTTTCATTACCTTGGGCCTACAAGCCCCACTCCCCCGCCTTCTGTGGCAGGTGGTGATTTGGTTGTAGGTTAGGAATATGAAAATGTGCATATTTTACAAACCAGGGATCTGGGCTATTGGTAAGTTTCACACAGGCCCAAGATATGCTTTCTGTAGCCCTGAAGCCTGGAAATAACCTACTAGTCTGAGCAATGGGAAGGATGGGTAAATAAAATCTAGCATGCTTCCTGCAAATTTGAAAAATCGAATCAGATTTACTTGTGCACAATATGGTAACTCACAAACACAAAGTAAAAAAAAGCAAGTTGCAAAATCACACATAGGATAGAGTCTGATACCAGCATTATAAATTTTATAAAATTTACAAAGCACGTTGCATGTGGATATGCATACATCTGTATATGCCTGTATGTAAATATGTATTAAAATGGTTTGTGAGGTAATTCATAAGTTCTTTAGCGTTCCTTATGAGAATGAGAAGAAATAATATTCAGTGTGAAGGAAAGTAAAGACTTCAACTTAATATGGAATATTTTTTGTTAATTTTACTTTATTTTTGTTAATTTTACTTCTTTAATGTCATTTTTAGAAATTACCAGTTCTCTGCTGTGGCCACATTGACATGTCCAGTTAACTCTGTTTTGTTTTCTTCATACTTTTTCAAAACCCTAAGTCTTCCAAAGACTACCACTATCTATGACACGAGGTGTTTCATCTAGTCATTCATTCTTCAACAAATGAATACCACTGCCTGCTATCAATAAACTATATGTGTTGCCATAGAGGGAGCAAAGATGTGGAAGACATGGTCCTGCCCTCGAGGGTCTTGTGGCTTTAGAACCCAGAATTTCCGGCTGGAGAAAGGGCGTGTGGGCGGAGGCCTGCGCGTCGCGGAAGTGTTTTCACCAGGCTCCTGACAGGAATTATTACTGTTGTCACGCAGTTACATGGAGTGGGATTTCCTCTGTAAAAGAATAAAGGAATCTCACCACTTCAAAAGACTAAATTAGGGTGTGATTGGCGTTTTAACAGGGAATGATTCCTTTTTAAGAGTTAACTCGATGTAGACCTCTTCGCGAATGTATAAAGGCAGTGATGCGCACAAAGCCTGCTCCTGCCAGCCCGGGGGTGCCTGTGCACCTGGGATGGAGCGCGGTCTGCCCGCACCGAGGCTGCCTGGCTGCGTCCTGAGAAGGGCGGGCCGTGCACGGGCGTCTGGGTGGCTCCATGGCCAGGCGGGCGCGGGTGGGCGCGGCGCAGAGGCCCTGCCAGGAGAGGCCGCGTGCGGGCCATCTCAGGCTGTGCGGACCCTGTAAGCGCCTGCGGCGAGAGGGGGCGCAGGGCAGTGGGTGCGAGACCTCCAGGGTCACGGCCGCTGTGACACTCTCAAGAGGAAGGGCAGGGCAGTGCCGGAGGCAGGGGTGTGACAAGGCGCAGAGGGAGAGCTTCGAGGAGAGGGGACGCCCAGGGAGCTGGCAGGACCCTGGCCGAGCTCTGAGTGTACAGTCCGCTCGGGCGCTCCAGGCTGGGAGGACCTGAAGCCCAGGGTGCGTGCAGCTCACGAACTCTGAGGGCAGAAGTGGAGGCAGGGCCCCGGGCTCTGCCCTCGGAGGAGGCTCGGGTTCGCTGCCCGGCCCCCTCCCATGTATACGGTTTTCAGCATGCTTTTGCGCAATTTCCTGCCTGTGTTGTCTTCTGCCCAAGAAGCCAGGTTCGATGTGAAAACACCTAATCAATTGCAAAGGACAAAAAGCAATAGTGTGTGTGTGTGTGTGTGTGTGTGTGTGTGTCTGAGAGAGACAGAATCCGTGACACTCGGAGTCCTTTTTGTGAATGTGTGGCTTTTACATTTTAGTTTTTGGTCCCTTCTCCCTCACCTCTCAAAAAGGATCCACTGATAGCTGGCAGGCACCCAGGAGATATTTTTGTGGGTGGTCCCTTTCTTCAGACCTTTCTCCAGGGACCCCCGTAACAAGAGGCCACGGGGAATCCCAGCCTCGCCCAGTGTGGACCCTGGGATCCTCAGCAGAGGCAAAGTGGGCTTCAAGATAGGAGGCCCTGACACCGGAGCAGACACTGTCACCTGCAGTGGTCCTTGGCGGCCACGTGTGTTCCGCTTCTTTCTCTTCAGCCACATTGCAAGGCCTTGAGGTAGAGAGATGAAACAGAAGAGAGCTGAGAACCACACATGAATTCCCCCTTGCAGGCTTGTACCTCAAAAAGTATAGGCAATTTAAATTGCATGTGAGAAGAAGGGTATTTTTTTGAAAGTTTTCAATAATAAAAGAAAGACTGAGAAGTGCTTTAAACTAATATATGGTAGCGATTATCTGCCTGCACAGAAGAGATGGTCCTGTTGCTAGGTAACAGAGACAGGGAGACAATGGCGGGCCATGGAGGCAGAGGCATCTGTGAGTGTTTTGATGTGAATTCTTGTCACAACGGGAACTGTGCTGACATACTTCTCCCACACAATGGGAAAAGGCAGAGAGAGGGGTTTGGCAGACTGAGAGAGGTGAGCTTCCTGACCTGATTTGCCTAACATATTTGATCCTTATGGGGTACAATTAAAACTTTTGTCAAAGCGGAAAGGTCCGCTCCTTCTAGTAGAGATTCTTCTAACTCCTCAGCTGTACTGATGACACTGTCATTGGAAGAAGCCACAAGATTCCAGATGCCAATTTGTTAGACACTTGGACGGCTACCATGGACAGAGGCAACGCTTGTGGCGCTTAGAAACCTGAAGATTGTGCATTCAGAATGAGACTCAAGAGCCATTAAACGCTGCCCATCAAAGGGAGGTGGGTGTCACTTAAAAGTGAAATCCATTTGACAGGTAATGGCAGGTGGAAAAGCAGATTTCATGTCATGGCTTTCCTCCTAAGAGCACAAATGCTCTTTACTTGAGGAACTCTAGACACAGTGAAGGTTTGGTATGAGTGTTTGCATTCTAGAGCACCACGGTCTTTGGAATTTTTATTTTGTAATTCCTATATCTAGAATGTTCAATGGGAGAAAAGAAGAAAAGTTCCTTCCTTCTTGACTCCACCAAAGAGCTGCTGGAGAAAGCGAGTAGAGGACATTTTAATTGCTTTATTCTGAGGAGCAAAAACAGACAGGAAATGGCTGGAATTCATTGGGCCAGAGGCCCCTGTAATGTTTCATTTACAAGGAAGCCCACACTGTAACAACGGACTGTGTTCATAACTGTCATGTGGGTAGTTACTGCATGGATTTCTATTCTTATTATCCTTCAAAGAGCTGCAAATGCTAAGCAGAGTTATATTACCGTCCTGATTCTTGAAGTCCATGGAACGTGAAGGTGTACATTCTGCATTTACACACTGATCTATTACAGAGCTCAACTGTGTGCAAAAATAGCAGCTACCTGAGTTTCTCATCAAATGTGAGCATCATAATGCAGAAGCCCCTCCCATTCCCTTACTCCCTTCTCATAGACTGACTTAGGTTGTATTAGACTCCAAACTGATTCAAGCTGAGTTAACATGGAAGAGGATATGGCAGAGTTGACATGGATATTCTGTTCACTTAGGAGCCTATGACTAGATGACCACAAAAAGGAACAAAAACAACTGGACAAAAACAGATTCTGTAGCTCCATTCAGCCTATGATTTCAGGTGACTTGTTTATAAAAGTTCATCACATGTATTCCCACTTCTGTGTGCCCCCAAAGAATATAAGCAGGGTCTTGGACAGATGCTTCTGCACAAATGCTCAAAGCAGCATTGTTCAGAAAACCCAAAGGTGGAAAAAACCCAAGTGTCTATCAATGAATAAATATAACATAGCCACACTTTGGAATGTTTCCTGGCCTTAAAAGGAATGAAATCTAATACCTGCTACAGCGTGAATGAGCTTCAAAAACATGATAAGTGAAATAATCTAAACACAAAAAGAAGACAACTAAAGTGTGATTCTACTTCTGTAAGACACCAAGTTAGTCAATAGGAAGTGGATCAGTGGCTACCAATGCCTGGGGTTATAAGCTCTATTGCTCAAGAAATGCAGAATCTTAGAATGAGATGCTAAGAACTCTGGAGATAAATGGTGGTGGTGATTGTACATTAGTGTACATAAAGCACATCTGAAAATTAAATTATATCTTTTCTTATATGCATATTTTATTACACACTGAAGAATAATAACCATGAAAAAATTAACTGCCTCATCTTTACTCTACCCTCAGAATTTTCCTTGGTGAAGTTATGCTGTCCACTCTTTACCCTCTGACCTCAGGTTTAAAAATATAACAATGGCTTCACAACACGCCTTAATGTAAGCTCTAATAGGATACCGCAAGGTCAATGCAGCAGTTTCCACTCCTGGGAATGTTACTTTCTTCAAACATTTATTCATCTGCTGACCTCCCAAGGCCAGCCCTGCACTTAGGGCATCGCAGAAGCTGATTGCCCTGCCAGGCTGGAGCTCAAAGGACAGATGGCCCCATGCAGACGGCAGGTCTGAGACAGACAGATGGCCTGGCTCTCATTGTCAGAACCAAATCCTTGGGATCTGGGTTCAGTTGTACCTAACTGCGAATGAATCTCACTTCTGTCATGAAGGAACAGGTTAGTGGCAGCTTCTGGAGTTAAGCAGGAGAAGGAGAGAGACAACAAACTATGGGCCAGTGCACACAGGGACACGTGCGAAGCCCTGGGCCTGCTGATTGACACCTTGACACCTGTCCACCGTCGGGTTTCCTGCTGCAGGCTCAGCAATGCCAGCAGCTTGGTTTCTCAGCTGGACGAAGACCCAGAGCCTCCAGACACCCCTTGGACTTTCAGCCTCACCTCTGTGAGAGAACACTCTTCTCAGCTGAAGAGTGGGTGTTGCGGGTGGTGTCGGGTGGGTACCCCAACTCTGGGCTTTGAGTCGGATCCAGGTGTGAGAGGCGGAGGCACAGCCAGCCGGGGGGTTACTTTGGAGAACAGCTGGGATTGTCAGAGCTCGGCATGGTGCCGCTGCCTCGCCCTGCATTGTGTTTGACAGAGCTGCTCGCCAGAGGGGCCTCAGCAGCCACGGCAGCACTGGGCCGGCCCCAGAGCCCTGTTGTGACCAAAGCCTGGCGCAGTAGGCCCCCGGCCATTCACTTCTCAGAGCGCTGCATCCCAGGAGAGAACCAGGCTTCAAGGAAGGTGGTTACCACGGACATTGTCGCTTTTGCTTTCTGTGGAGTTGTAAAACCTGTTTTATTGTGAAATGGATCTTCGGGGAAGGCATTTACTTTAAGCTGGGTGGGTGATCTGTCAGACATCATCCACACACATGCCAGAGTCCACATGTCACCAATAAATGGGTGGCCTCTGCGGCCAGCTAAGCGGGCCCGGGCTGCAGCAAGTGTGCAGTAGCGGGTAATAAAAATAGAGACCTTAGTTTCTGTGAAATAGATCTGTAGTGTGTATGTGTCACATTTGTTTGCAATAGCTCAGTAAATATTTGTTAATCAGACCATGTCTGATCATGTGAATGTAACAGAAAAGGATTATAAAACAGGCTTGCCCGCCGCTCTGCTCAGCACGAAGATGTAACACATGTGAGGAAGGGTAGGGTTAATTCCACATCAGCAGCACAATGCCTAAGAACTAAGAACTCAGAGAAGCAGTCAAGTGGGCCCAGGTGCAGGGATTTTCCGGGGAAGGGACGAACCTGAGGCTCCCAGGGCCCCCGAGGTTCCCCTGGCTCGGGCCGGGCTGTTCCCACACCAGAACCTGCCTTGTCCATTCCCCAGCCACCAGCTAGCAAGCCCGGTGAGGATGCCCGGCTTAAACCCAGATTGCCAGTGCAGACTCAGACAAGCACCACGCTGAGGGGATTCAAACACTGTGGGCCCTAAGCCTGGCCCCTAAGCCCGGCCCAGACCCGAGGGTGACTCCCGCCCACTCATGTTAGGAGCCAGACTAGACACAGCAGCAAGAGCAATGCGAAACATAGCATGGTCAAGCAGTAAACATTTAAGTAACCCTATACACAGCTGGATCGCTAGATGTGTTTTACTTTGTTCTCAGCATGGTTAAGGGCCCTGTTCAGGTCCATGTGTGTGGTAGAGGCAGAACTGCGGGATAGCAGGGACTGTGTGGTGCAATGGCTGGGACATGTGACGCTCTCGGTGTAAGCTGGCCGCGTGGCACACCATCTGTCTTGGTTACTTTTTATGTGTTGCTGAGACAAAACACCTGACACCCAAAATTAGGGAAGGAAAGGTTTATTTAGCTTACAGTTTTTGGAGGTTTCAGTCCACAATCAGCTGGCTCCAAGACAGGGTGGCATGGCACAAGAACAACACTTCAAGGCAGCAGCCGAACAAAAGCAGCCAGAGTAAAAGGGGGACCAGAGCAAGCCGCTTCTCCTCCTTTATATAGTACACACTCCCCACCCCCTCCACCCCCCCTCCGCCCCAGGGTGGGTGTAGCATCCACAAATCTCCTTGCCTTCCTTTGTACAGGATGAGGATGTTTACAAAGTAAGACCCCTGGCTCCCTGCTGAGTCTCCCAGTTAAACTTCTGACCTTCTCAAATTGTAACAATGACCAGATAACTGTGCTCTACACCCCAGGATGTAGAGCTGCTGAGTTACTTAATTAAGCTGCTAGACTTCTCAAGTTGACACAATATATAAACTGTAGCACCATCCTCTCCAGCTCTTGGGGGCCTTCTTACCCCTTTCTGAAGACAGCAGTCCTGGCCCTTGAGAGGGTGAGGGTCCTCTGCCCCAGCTTCCCGAGGTTCCTGTCATTGACACACACATTGCACTACAACAACTTGAAGAATCCCTGGAAGACCGTCGTGCCCCAGACACGGGGTGTGCCCAGTAGACAAAGTGCCAAGGGCAGGAGGTGAGTGGCTGTTGGCACAAGGGCAGACACTGCCACAGGCACAGATTGCACGGAAGTGAACGAGGCTCCTGCCCTTGTCTACACCTCTTCGGGAAGAGTCACCAACTGTTCCTCCTGCTCCCTGAGGCTGCAATGGGGAGGTGCAGGCAGGAGACATCAGACTCATTCCCCGGCTGCTGAGGAGAATGCTATCACCTGCCATCCAGGATGGGGAAGGGAGCATGAGATCAGAGGAGGTCAGCAGAGGTCACAGTGACACCATGGTCTCCAGCCAGGGCTGCACCGTGGGCCAAAGCTTCTCCTAACAGTGGAGTTCCTCCTTTAACATAAATGCTGTATTATGAAAAATTTTCAGCATGTAGAAAGTAGACAGAATGGCCTAATGAACAATTGTATGGTAGTGCACCAGCTTCAGCAAATTTCAACTGACAGCCCGGCCTATTGTGCCTGTCCCCTCACTACCTACCGCCCCTGGGTTAAATCGGATCATACATCATTTCCTCTGTAACAGTTTCTTCTGTGCGTTGCTAGGATGTAAGAACTTAAAGATGACATAACAACACTATGATCACATTTAAATACTTGAATTCCAAATATCCTGTCAAGTGTTCAGATTTCCAGTTGTCTCAGTTGTCTCACAGATGTATATTTTCCAGATTTCCAGTTGTCTCATAGATGTATATTTTTAGTTTTTTTGAATTAGAATGTGAATAATGTCTGCATAATGCAAGCAATTGATTTTTTTTTTATAAATCTGTAGGTTTCTCTTTCTTTGTTATTGCAATTTTGGTTGGAGCAATCACCCTTGGGCCAAATGTCCAGTGTTTCTCCAGCCATCCCTGGCCGCTCTCTAGCTTGGGTCAGATGCAGATTCCAGGTCATCCCACCCAGGTGGGCCTGAGGTTCCAGTGTCTCCAGTCAGTGCCGGGGCTGCCTCGGACAGAGCAGGCTTGGCGTGGCCGGGCTGTGCTGAGTGTGCTTCCACATCTCCTCTTGTGTTTCCTGAGTTGCTTGTTGAATTCAGAGGCTTGGTCAGCTTTGAGTTTATGATTTGCATGTGTGGTGCCAGGCAGATGTGCATAAAATATAGTGGTTGGTTGTCTCTTCCTTTGTATCCTCAAAGCCCTTTAAGGCTTAGACCCATTCATTCACTGGGAGACACTAAGTGATGATGTTTTAATTCTCCCATTTCTTATTCATTCATTACCTAGAATATTACCATAAAGACAAATCCCAAGCTAGTTACTCAGTGTTAGAGTTCCTATAAAGTTCCAGGGGAAAAACTCAATGCTTTTCTTTTGTTTGCCAGTTTTCAAAATAATGTCTGGGATCGACCACGGCTTTCACTGGTGACTGATCTGTTCTTTACTAGTATTTGTCAGGTGGTGGTTGTTTTAGTTGCTGTTGTTTTAAATACGTTTCGATTTCCTGAGCATATTGCATGCATTTCTATCCATTTTGGTCACTTCATCAGAAAAGCTCTTCAGGTTGAGCTCTGAGTCCTTGTAACACAGCACTTTGAGCACATTCTTTCTCTTCCTCATGACAGGATGTTCCAGGTTCAACTTGCACAGTACATTTCCAGGACCCAGATCTGCCAGCAGCCACTCTACAAAGATCATCATTTCTTGTGGTGGAAAAATGTATCTTAAGAGCTCATTTGGGTGCTGTGGTGCCCGCTGCCATTGGACTGATACGAGAAAAACATTTCAATCCCACGGACATGTTCTACTGCCCTTTCAGCTGGATGTGTGTGTGTACATGTGTATATATTCTAGAAGTATCACATGCTGTTATTGCATTGCTCTCAAAATGCTTCTTCCAAACATAATTTCAGAAAGATAATAGAAATAGTAATGCCTCTCACTTATTTATTAAATATACCATATAAGCAGTAAGCACTGTTATTAGAGTAGTGGGTGCTTTAAAACAAAAACCAGAACAGGCCTTGGAAAAATGTTTCAACTTCTAAATCTAGTTTCATGATCTGAAAAATACCTTCCTGTTATAACAAAGCTGTCATTTACCAAGTATTCATTGCATGCCAGATACTTTCTATGCATGTTCTTTTCACCGAATCATCATAGCAGCATTTTCAAGTAAGTGGTGTCTGCCTCCTTTCGTAAATGGGCAACTTTCCCAAGGTGACCAAGGGTTACATGGCAGTGGGGGCTGTCACACCATCTCTCAGGGTCTGTGCTTTTAACCTAGAGTTGCAGGCACCAGTTGTGTGAGAGGACGTGTGGATGGTGCATGGCATGCAGGGAGGGTGGTGGAGGCCGTGTGGGGTGAGCAGGTGGCCTGCTTTCCGCTCTGCTGGGTGTCTGGCTGGGGATGCACTGCACTGCTTGGGTCCCCCTGGGTCTCACCTGTGTGTCCAGTATGACCACCACACTTGAGCAGAGCTCGGGCCAGCACCCTTTGCTATGCTGTCCTTGGTGCACACCAGCAGGAGCAGGCATCTGGAGTGGGGCTCGCCTTGGCCCCTGCCTTCCCATTGTGCATCATGGGCTGCTCCACAGCCCTTTGTGCAAACCAAATTCACAAAACTGACAGATTCATCTGCTTATGTCAGGAGGCATCAGAGCCAATTACGGGACAGTTCCAGGAGGCAGACAGGGTCACTTTGCACAAAATAGGAAGAAAAGGAAAATACTCTTGTCATTAAAAAGGGCAAATATATCTTCCCCACAGCAGGCTCACCTTGGGGAAACAAAGAGATTTATACTAATGCAGAGTTCCATTAGGATACTTGGAATAATTTCAAATCACTAACCAGTTCAAGCTAGTGAGTGATAATTCCTACTATGAGTGATGTCTTCATAATGACAGAAACTTGGTGGATAAAGCACAAAATCTGATGCTCTTTCTAGATAGCACATAACTGCATACATTGTTTAAACTCACCTAGAGAGGGCGCTGTGTGTGTGTGTGTGTGTGTCTGTGTCTGTGTCTTCTGTGTGTTTTCCTTTGAAATCAAGCCTGGAGTGTTCTGGGGTGTGTCTCATATGCACCCAAGTTCTTGAGTAAGGGGAAAAATGAGTTGTATTAAAGGAAGAGTGATTACAAAGTTTTTGGATACAGACTTAAGACCACTCCACATCTCATACCAGCTGCAGATGAAAATTAGAAAGACCAAAGCCCCACAAGACAGCACTCCTCTGCTGTCAACTGCAGGCCTGGGAGGGAGGAAGCACTCAAAACCATGCTGAAGTTCAGTAATTTGCCAGAAGGGCCATTATACTGAGAATATGGTCACTATGGGGAAAAGATACTGGTGACAACCAGGCTAGGGGAGAAGTATATTGGACAGAGTTGAGGAAATACACCACGCACAGGACTTCCGTGACACTTGCTTTGTGGAATCGGGGTGCACTTCTTTCTAGGCATCAATCATGACCAGCTACACAGAAAGCACCAGCCAGGGACACCCAGCCAGGAAGCTTTCCTGCTCAGGGTGCCGTTGACTAGGGCTGCACTGTGATCCACTGTCCAAGTGCTAATCTGTCTCCCATTGCAACCTGAGCCCCAATCTAAGTTGCACTGTTGGTCCTTCTGGCCTGGCTGATCCCAACCCTAAACATGGCAGTGGACATGGACAAATGTCAGACCTTTGGGGGCCAAGATTAAATCCTTCATACACAACTGCCCACACAACTCCTTTGCATAGGAGTTTTACTAGGGTGAAACCCAGCTCCCATGATAAAGGTCGAGTTAATAATAATGAGAGCCATGTTCACCACTTTGCAAATAGCTCATTTCACCCTCACAAACAGCCCAGGGTGCAGATCCATTTAGGAGCGCTAATGGTCACCTGAGACCAAGCTATGCACCTTTGTACCACAGTGGGTGGAGCACCTGGGTGACAGTGCAGGCCAGTGGCTCTAGAGCAGTGTCTGAAGAAAGTGTGACTGCATGATCCGTGGCACCACAGCCAGTGGCATCCATGCATCTCTGCAGGGAGAGACCAGCTGACAGACTTGCTGAGCAAACCCAAAGGAAGGGGCTCGGGACATGGGTAACTGCAAAACATGAAGCAAAGTTACGAGACTAACGGGGCAGCTCAATGAGAGGCATGAACTGCAGAGCATTGGATAGGAATATGCGCCCAGGTCAGGGGCTTAGACTCCCAGTTAGGTGATCTGTATCAGGGACTCTGTCTGCAAGCCTGGCCTGGTGACTGACGTGGTTTTGGTTTTGTGGAACAACACAGCACCCCAAGGACTTGGAGTCCCTCTTGCAGTGGGTAGCGGCAGGATTTTGCCATCGAGCAGGTTTGTTCTTTCGCAGGGTCTCCTCTCTAGCAGTAGGAAGTGAGGCTGGACTATAAAACTGGTGTTAAATTCAGAGTGGGATTTGTTTCACGTCGCTTTTAGACTTGGTGCTCTGTCCTCGTGAGAGGTGGAAAAACCCACAGATGTGGATGTTGACCAACTGAGCTCAGTAGTAGGCACATGGATTCTGTGTCAGACATCCTAAAATTGTTTGCCTATTTATCCTGACTTTATGGCCATTTCTGTATGACTTTATCTTTTATATCAAAGTACAGAGAGTATGTTAGTAGTTGTCTTTTCTCTCCTGAGATGCATCAGAACCACAGGGATTATAGACATTGTGGAGAAATATAAAATAAAAATGTGCTAAATCATATATTTTCATAAAAGATGACAGTTCAAAAAATCCATGGAATGAAGATTTCTCAGTATGTGAGTAATTTGTCTATGTTGAAATATTTGCCTCAGAATGAACAATAGACTGAGTTCGTGATTGAAGATAGAACATTTTCATTATCAGTGACAAAAATGTAACTTTGAAAGAAAGAAATTTACTGTCAGAAATCTATCCTGTATGCAGTCATACCTGCATATATATGACTTTTTCTTTCTATCATTATGTGGATAAGTTGTGGCAATATCACAGCTCTAAAAATGTGCATCATTTAAAATAAATAAATTAGTTCTACACAAAACAAGATTTTATTTCTAGGACAATATCAGGTACAAAGAACCCTTGCAAAATGATATGTACAATATATACAATAAATCATTGTATAAATTTTAAAAGTACAGCAAAAAAAGTCAGATGCTATTTGAGATACATCCATATGGAGAAAGTGTGCAACAAAAATGTAACCCAGGGCCCAATACCCCGTGACACACACAAAATCCAGAACCTGAATGGTCCGTAGCCATCTCAAGCCTAGAGTCTGAGGGAGGGAGGCCAGAAATAGGAGCTGGTGGGGCAGAGGGACCTTCAGTTTCATCTGCACTATTTCCTCAAAAAAAAGAAATCTGAAACAAACACCACAAAATATGAATGTTAATTAAATCAAAGTGGAATTTCCAAACTTTTTCTATTTAATCATACTGATAATAAAAAACTATACACAGAGTGCATGTAAATGTCAAACCATAACTCAAAAGTTTCCACTTGTGGATTTTGTTGCTTCCCAGCTAATTAAGAAGAATGGGAGGATTTCAAAGCACTAACACGTCGCTGATGTGTGCTGATGTTTCCCGTGGCTGGCCCCGCTTCCCAACACGGAGCAGCTGTCACCTCAGGGACTCTGGGGAACGCATTTCCACTGTTCTAGTGAAAGTCATAACAATTATGATCCATGAGTGTCAGTGGGAGTCAGTAGACACAGCCCCACTCAATCCTTCCAAATGTTACATTTTTTAATAAAAAATAAAAATCACTCTCTTGTCTTCCTGAATAATCTACCCAGTGAGTACACTGCATATTTCCAGGCACTTCCAATGAAAAAATACGTTTATTTAGGGTGCTTTGCTTCTTCACTAGACCAACAAGGCAACTAATCACTGCTTGGCACCGGCTGATGAACCACATTTGGAGATGTCCTTGCTGTGACCAGCGCCTCCCTGCTCTGAAGAGATGTGACTGGTGTGCTCAGAACTCAGCAACTATCTGTTCATTGTGCAAATTAACTGGGATAGTGACCACAGTGACCTGTGACTTCAGAAGTGCCACTGAGGTTAAATATGCTGGTGACTCTTTTATGCCCTACATACAATATATTATATGTAAAATATCAACAAATTAAACTTGTCAATTGTGTATATTTTAAGTAGGAAATAATTTCATTGGCTGGAGCATGAATGTTTTAGTAGATTTATTTCAAGTACTTCAATTCCAATGCTATTTAATGTTTCTGGGATTATCGAACATGAAGTTTATCAATAGTTTTTTTTATCATGTGTTGCTTATCGTGCATTGTTGGGTCTTAGAGTTAAAGTAAGGACCAAGACAATGGCACTCTCTTCAAACTGTTAACAGTGACAGAGACGAGAAAATAGCTCTGTCCGTGCAGGCACCGGCCCAGCCAGCGAGGTCGGAGCAAGGGGTGCTTCCTGGTGGCTGTGTGCGCCAATGCTGCATTTAGGGTCTGGAGAAGTAGGCCACGCAGAGGAAGTGGTGTGAGGAAAGGCTGGGGACAGGAGAATGCATATTTTGGGCCAAATGATGAGGTCGTTTCCTTGGTTGCAGAGTCCTCACTAGGTAGCTGGATCTCCTTGGAATCCCTTGTCCAAGCAGCCCGACAGTGGCACAATGCTAGATATCAGCTGTGTTTAGTTCTAGATGTGATCATCTGCTCTGTGTCCAGCCCCCACCACTGATTCAAATTTCTAATTAAATTTCCAAGACGTTTCAGTTCTCATAAGCTCCCCAGAAGATGCCACCCCTCAGTCAGCTGCGGCTTCCCCTGGACAACCCGACACTGCAGGCACCCCCTGCCTGGTGCAGGAGAGGTGCCCACGGGCATCACAGCCACAGGACGGGCCATCCGTGTCTCGGGCAGGCTCTGACTTCTCAGAGAGAGAGAGAGAGAGAGACAGAGCATCTCTCACACCCCAGTCATTCCCTCTCTCAGGCATCTGAATTCTGACCTGCCCCTGTCGGCAAGGTTCTGCCGCCGCCCAAAGCTCTCAGTGTGACAGGAACAATTCTTGGTTCATAACCGCAGTCCTGGGTGGATGCTCTGAACAGCCAAGCCCTGTGGTAGGAGGTGGGTGTCAGACAGAAGAGCAGAGAATGAATCCAAAAACTGCCTCGGAGGTGTCACCATGGGGTGCACAGGTCACTCAGACAGAGACTTGCAGTGTGTTGACCACAGCCCTGGACAAGTGTGACATCAGTGACTCAGCAGGATGCTGGCCTGGCTCCCCAAGGTCCAGGGACCCTTTCCACCCTCCTCTCCTTCAACCAGCCACCAAAAGCTCTGAGGGGCCCCGTGTTGCTGGAGAGCTCATGCTCCCCCAAGACAGGACAGTCACCTCCTGTGGCAGCCACCAGGAAGAGGCCAACAGCAGCAGTGAGGCATTCAGACTTCTGAGAGCTTCCAGGGAGAGCAGTGGCAATGATACCTGAAGGGTTGCACAAGGGCCCACTCCCATTAATTACCATCAGCCGGACGTGGTGGCGCAAACCTATCATCCCAGTACTCAGGAGGCTGAGCCAGGAGGATCACCATGAGTTTGAGGCCAGCCTGTGCTACATATTGAGACCCTGTCTCAGAAAAAAAAAAAATTAAAAAACTGAACACTTGGTAAGGTTATAATGAAAAAAGTATGATGACACAGCATATCAGCACCCTAATTACTGAGTGTAGTATGTCTCCAGAATCTCACTGTTCTTTTTAACTTTGTCTCACAGGAGAAGAAAACCTCCTGGCAATTCTGCGGCGAAGATGGTGGAAGTACATGATCCTGGGCCTCATCGACCTGGAGGCCAACTACCTGGTGGTGAAGGCCTACCAGTACACCACACTGACCAGCGTCCAGGTACACCCGGCTGCCCAATCCCGGACGGGGTCTCCTGGGGTCCCATTGCTACTCTAGAAGCCTTGTAATAAGAGAGAGCTGGGCTGGGTAACATTTAACTTGAGCTTCGTGTCTTTCTCATTAATTTTTCTTTATTCAAGTGGCAACATTTTCCTCTTTGTTCTGAATATGCCATGATAATCATCGATAATGTAGGAAAATAATTTATGGCTTTGAATGTTGCCAACTAATCTCGTGTCAGCAGGATTATTAATAAGTGTAAACATAAATCTATTTTTATCACAACTTAACTTTTCAGAATGTTAATAGACTAAGTAATCAAGCTGCTTAATAATCTTTTCTTTTAGCTTATTTTTAATATGTAAAATTTAGAATCTGAAGGAAAAGATGAGGGATGCAGATAAAATTCCTAAAATGCATTATGCATGAAGATAGCTATTGAGTTCTATTTTCTCCTTTCCTCCTCCTCTGTCCTGTTTTCTCTCTCTCTCTCTCTCTCTCTCTCTCTCACACACACACACACACACACACACACACACACACACGAAGACAGGTACACTCATAAACACACAAATGCAAGTTTAATCTAGTTTTTCAAGACTGCCAGGCATGTATTCTTCATCATACTGTAAATGATAAGTTTGACTATATTTATCTATATGTATCATCATCATTTTTCTTTGTATGGATATATGATGAAGTTCACAGCCATTCCAAAGCTGTAGAAAAAAATAAAACATGTTTCACATATTAGATGTATGTTACAATTGATATTTCAACAAAATTTCTGCCATCCTGCTAATTTTCCTGGGAACAACAATAGTAAAAGATGGATAAACAAGCTAACCAAACACCTAAATTTATAGCTTATAGGTCAACTGCTCTAACCCTAATTTAACTTCCCTACCATCTGATTTGCAAGTTAGTTTCAAAGCTGAGGTCTCAGTCTGCTGTTACTGCCATCACGGGCCATTTGCGGTCTCAGATATTTTATAATGATTAAAAATTCACTGGCTCACAGTGCCGGGGGCTGGAAAACTCAGCATCAGGGCCTGCAGAGCCTTCTCACCATGTTCTCCTTGGCGAGGGGAAAGCACGGCGAGGGGTAATCGGGGTGGGCCCCATGTGACTGTGGCCACGAGGCCTGACATCGCCTGCATCCACCCATGGAGCCTTTGCGAGGGCAAGAACTCAGCTTGCATGCAGGCGGAGGGCAAGTGATCCCGGCGTTTGCATCTGCCCTTCGCACGCGAGAGCCATGTGGGCAACAGAGGATGCAAGTCTCAAGGCACCCGCGGGTGTGGGACTCCTGACCCAGCACGTCCTGAGCCCTGTGGGCCAGCAGCAAGGAGCCTGACTCAGGGCCCCACTGTGGTACGGAATCCAGGGTCCTCTCGGGTTGTGCGGGCCTCACACCCAGCCCCTTTCCTTCAGGTTTTAGGGTCCTGTGCATCCCAAGGTTGGCTTGTTTATTTCTACCTTTTTCTTTTTACCTCTTTCTCTAATACCCCATGCACAATACATAACATTCCTTCTGGGTAAAAAAAAATGTTTGGATCTGCCCGTTTGCATTATCTCTTTGCATATCATCCGTGGTTCTTGATAAGATTTTAAAGATTTTAAAAGCAAGAATTATGACTTCTTAAAAAAAATTATAAATCATCCTGATACAGCATCATGTATAAATTAGTACTGAGACATAAATACACCAAATATAACTATGGTTAACCCCTCACTGTAAGAGTCTCTTATTTACATTTGCTGTATCTTTTTTTTAAAGATCTCACTGAATTTCAAAGAAAACACATACACAAGACAGCTGCATATTTCAAAGGGAGAAGGATCAAGCTCTTGTCTCCTCTGTAACAGTGACTGTTTTGTGTCTCTGTGTTCACACTTCCTTACAATAAAGCCCCAAAATATAAAAGCCTGTCAGACAAATCATAGTTACACGAACATTTTACACATTGTTCATCAATCAGATGGGTTTCCTGAATTGGGTGCATTTACCACGAGTTCATGCTTTAAGGTCTTTTAAATATTTTCAATGATAAATACACTGGGAAAATTTTTGGAAGTCAAAGCCGGGGGAGTGTTCCCTTCCTATAAATTAACACCATTGCTTCAATAAGATCAGTGACCTGGATTTGCCCCAGGAAAGCAACTTTCTCTGCCCACGTCTCTTTTTCTTTTTCTTGTTTTTCTTCAGTTAGAAACAAGGTGTAAAAATGAGCTATCTTACTGCAGTGGCCCATGAACACCTTAAGTTCCACACATAGGCACAGGGACACACACACACACCCCACACTGCATTTCCTCCTGGGCAACTTTGGTCAAGCAGCCTTTCCCCACACAAGGCCCTTTGCACACTCAATGCTTGTGGACCTGTGCAAGAAAGCCCACTGAGACCACCTCTGAAGATAAGGGACTCTTTTGGTTCTGATAACTGGGGCATCTGGAAAAAGGACTGTCAGCCTACAGGTTGTGGGAGTCACCAGGGGCTCAGTTTCCATCTTTATCCTAAAGCGGGCCTTCCCGTTGGTCACAGATGACTGCCAGCACAGATGGGGTTGCCTGCTTCTTCCTTCCTGACCAGCGACAGACAGAAAAGATGGTGGACCACACCACTAAGCAAGAGGCCACAACTTTGCTCTGATTGGACCATGCTAATTGCTAGAGGAATGCTGTGAGATCATTGGCTTAGACGTGGGCTCTCTAAGCCAATACAGAATGAGAGTTCTCTCCTTGGTTTAGGTAGATGTTTCTTTACAGTCTACCACTGATGTTTGGAGTGGGGTCGCACCTAATCCCAGAGTCAGGAGGGAACCAGTGCCATCCAGTCCATATCTGTCACCCACAGAGGGGAGGGTGAGGCAGCTGGGGGGGCAGTGGACCAGCCGCAGTGTCCCCAAACCTCACTCCCACAGACCCTGTGACAAGAGCAGATTCCTCTCTCACTCATGCTCTAGCAGGGCTTTGGCTTCAGCTCTCTTCCTACAGTCTCTTTCCTGAGAGTAACATTCACGCGTGTCTGTCCCCTCCCCAAGCTGTGAGCTCTGCCCAGCAAGGACAGTGACTTGTCCACCTCGGGACCTCAGGCACCCACAGAGAGCCCAGCAGAGCCTGGATAGTGACTGTCTAAGGAGACTGGCTGCATGGCTGCAGATAGATGCTCAGGAAGAACATGTGTTTGAGAAATTACAGAGCAGGTCCAGGAGCCGAGAGGCAAACCTGTAAACAGGGAGGGGAAAACGAGAAGTGATTTCCGCCCTGGGAAATATATTTTATTTTCTCTTTATATTTCTTTCTGTTGAGCATTGAAAAAAATCACAACCACTTGCTGGTTTCTTAACTTCTATGACTTTTTTCCAAAACAGTTCCCCAGTGTGTGTGTATGTGGGAATGGTTGTGGTCTGTTCCTAGCACTGCCCTGAGCCTCAGGTGTCTCTCAGCACATGTATGCATCTCTAGTCACCTGTCCACCCCACCATCCTGCTGGCTTGCCCCAGAGTAGCTTTTGGACACCTTGTTTAATGCCAGTCCAGGAAAATGTTTCTTTTAACTCTATAGTATGACAGAAAAAAACAGAATTCCAATGACTCATCAATTGATCTTCCTTATAATTACTGAACAGGAATAAGGGGAAGTAAAAGAGCAAGTTGAACCTAACAGTTCTGGAACCATTTTGCCACTTACTGTAAACAAACCTATTAAATAATAATAAATGGTCCAAATAGCCATTTGCTCTGGAAATCATATCTGTATTGCTGTTCAGTAATTTTATTCCATTTACTCATTGCAAATTGGCAAAACTAATGAGAACCAATGCCGATTGTCCCTGTTTCCTTGGGGTATGCACTGAGCACACAGCAGGTGCTGCAGTCAGATCGATCAATTGGTGAGATCTGCTGGCTGCACACCAGGAGCTGCACCGCTTGCTGCAGACGCTGTGGAGAAATGAGCCAGCCTCGCATTCCCGGGACGCATGGCCCGGTAGAGAGAGAAGGGGCACAGCGAAGGACAGTAAGGCTGTGCACCTCGAAGGGCCAGATTGCAAATGGGACAGTTTTCCAAGGAGGCAGAGATAGTGGTCATTTGCATAGTGAAAAGAGCATCCATTAGTGCATCTGAATAAAATGTGGGGAACAGAGAACATGGGATAACTTTGGCCACGGACTCAGCAGTGTGTGGAATCTGTGACAGGAGAGTGAATATCCTGTTCAAGCCATCATCGTAGAAACCAGCACCACGGACTCCTTGTTCAGGACACTGTGTTAGGTGACAGTCACACTTGTGAGCCTCAGCGGAGTCCCCAAACAGCCCCCCGATGCACCGTTCCCATCAAAAGTGCACGTGCTGAAGCTCAGCACAGTTCTCGTGGAGTCTTTGTCAAAACTTCACAACATAACCCGGGCTTTGGGGAAGATTTTCCTGAAAATGCAGCTTGGGGCTGAGATCCAGAAGGGGAGCTGGGATGGAAAGTGACCCAGCAAGAAGCAGACATGGCCAGACCCTGGGACACGTGGACCAAGGCAAGGATGAGGCCCTGACCCAGGCCGCACAGCTGGGCGAGGAGACTGAGACCAGAGTTCAAGACGGGGCGGGGTGGGGGCGGGGGACAGGTGCTGGCCCAGCAGGTGGGACCCCAAAGGGGAGGTGCTCAATTGGAAGGGAATGGGACAGGTTTGGGTTTCAGAGGTGACACTGCCTTGGGGCGGGGAACCAGGGAAGGACAGAGGATGGCAGGGCTGCAAGTCGAGGCAGAGCCCCGCCGTAGGTCTCCAGGGCCAAGGTCGGGTGTGACTGAATGGTCCAGGTGAGCCTGAGGGTTCCCGGCAGCAAAGGACCACACGTGACCTTAGCACGCGTGCTTAGAAAAGGCCCTCACCCACGACAGCACAGAACAAGGCTCGGAAACAGCACGAGCAAACAGACACAGAGCCGCTCCTGCTATGCCTTCTTACCCACACGTTCCTTCATTCGCCAGCCTCACAGTTAAATGTCATGATGATGTGTAAACCTCCAGAGCAAAACATTTTTTGAAGTGATTATTTACTCACAGGAAATTTCAAAAACTGTATCCTGTCCTTGGAACTCTTCACACAGCTTTCCCAGTAGTGACATTTTCTGTGGCTTTAGTATAATGTCAAATTCAGGGCACTGTCACTGACCCAGTGTTGTTAGCAATTCATCCATTAGGGCCTTCATGCCTGTGTGTCTGTGTGTGACTGTGTGTGTGTCTATGTGTCTGTGTGTGTCTGTGTATGTCTGCATGTATCTCTACATATGTTTCTGTGTGTCTCTGTGTCTACATGTGTCTCTGTGTGTCTCCATGTGTTTCTGTGTGTGTCTGCATGTGTCTCTGTGTGTGTGCGTGTGTGTGCGTGTGTCTGCGTGTGTGTCTATGTGTGTGGTTCTCCACAATGTGACCCCATGTAATCACACCAGTCAGGTTACAGTATTTGATGTTATATTATCTTTTACTTTAGCCATTCTAAAAGGGGTATTGTAATATTTCATTGCAGTTTTAATCTGCATTTCTCTGATGACCAATAAAGTCTACCTTTCTGTAGAAAATATATTTTTTAACTTTGCCTTTGTAATTAGAAGATAAAGAAAATTAAATAGCAAAAAGATAACTTCATTGTGGGGAAAAAGTGATAGAAGAGGCACTGAAGTAAAGAATCTCAGCTGTCTCTTTCGTTAGAAAGTAAAAAGATAGTCACACCATCATGTTAGATTCATAAGGATTTTATTCTAAAGACACATTTGTGGGTTTTTATCTCAACTTGTGGAGGATGAAGAGGTTGTGGCTGTGACTTGGAGACAGATTAGCAGTGACTTTGGATACATTGTAACTGCTACACTATTTTTGTAACTGTGCTATATGAACCATTTCACAACAGGTTTATGACTTCTTGTCCAAAGATTATCCGTCTTTTCTCAGCTGTGTAGAACTAAAATGCAAACAGATTAAACTAGCACTGCTGGGAAAGAAGAGCGCGGTCTCTTCATACCCTGCAGTTTGGTGATCACAACCCACACTGAAGCCAACTCCACTGCTCTCCCGGACTGCCCAGGGGTCTTTGCTGCTGACGCCAGCTCTGCTGCACCCCACATTTTCTGCTGGCAACTGTATTTTCCTCTTTATTCATGCTCTTTCTACCTGTTCCAATGCCAGACCCTAGGAGTTTAATGACTACTCAAGGATATTTTTAGAGTACAAGGCGGAGCTTTTAAATCCAGACAAAACTCCTCCCCCTGAAGGGAATGTGGTATTCTGAGTTTCTTTCACGTTGCTGAGGTTCAGGCACCCCATTTCTGTGCTAGCAAAAATAACTTATCTGCATAGCAGCTTGAATCTGAATGTCCAGCTGGGTTGTGTGTCACACTCTGTACTGACTTAAGTTGCAACCGTACCGCCCCCAGAGGAGCACCCTGAAACCCTCTCCTGCCTGCATCCCATTATTGCCCTCGCCCCCACCTGTCTCTGTGCTCTGTGTACTGTCTGCAGAGAGTGTCCATCCTCACCCCATCCCTGCTGGCCCGGGTCCCACACCCAGTGCCCGCAGTAAGGCCACGGGATGGCAGGGGGACATCACTGCTCACCAGGTGACGGCTCCGGCAGGACAGGAAAAGGCATGTTTGACCCTGCCTGAATTCTGCATACTCCTCTTCATCTTCCCTTTCCCGTGGTCACTGTCCCTTCCTCCGGGTCTCATAGCTGTTTATTTACATTTCTTCTCTCCGCTCTCTCAGGACGTCAGGTAGTAGAAGGTGGGACCAGCGTAGGATCGTGTTTACTTTCTTTGCAGCATCACGTCCATGATAGATGCTAAAACCCATTGGCTGCTTTAGCAAAGGAGATAGCAATTAGAAGGGTGGGTCTCTAAAGCCAGCCAGTGCACTCTGCTAAGAGTGCTCACTCACGTGGCACGCAGGAGTCTCAGCCATGTCCCAGGGCGGAGGCCTGTCCAGCCCCTGGGGCGCTCAGTGGTGAGCAGGGGCTTGGATCCAGATTCTTTGGTACATGGAGATGTTCAAAGCGCGCCTGCCCTTGACCCGTCAGTTGCTCGGCCGCAGTGAGCTTCCCCAGGGCTCTCCGGGCAGCTAAGCAGCGGGGCTGAAGGAAGGCTGGCTCAGTGTAAACCCTTCAGCTGAGAGCTTTGGACAAATGCTCCGCCCCTGGCCCTTCGCCCTCCATGCTCGCTTCTGAGCTGACACTTGGGTCCCTGGGGGCTGTAGCCTGGGTGGCTAACAGCTCGGTGGGTGTCGGGCTGGCACTGGGTGCTGATGAAGGTGTGGCGGTGCTGCGCGGTTCCGAGGGATCGCACATCCTGCCCCAGACATGTCACACCAGTCACACCACGCTGAGGAGGGACTGCTGGGTGGCAGTGCCCTGCTAGCCCCACCCTTCCCCCAGTCATCCCTTGGTGGGGCCTCTTCCACTTTGTGGGGTGCTGCCCCAAGGGAACCAGCACCTTGCTCTTGGGGCCCCCAGGCATGCAGCATCCTTTCCCCACAGGGTTTCCATGCAGAGGACGCCTGGCACAGGGACTCCGTGGCTGCAGCAGCAGCCTCTGCTCTCGGGTCCATCTGCAGGTGGAGACTGCACTTGCTCCCGGGCAGGGGCCCCTTGCCCACCCTCCCCTCCTTCAGGGTCACTGGCTCAGCCTGGGCTCAGCCAGGAGGAGGTGCCCGACTTCCAGGTCCTGGAAGAAATTCATGTGGCTGGCAGGAATGGGAATGTGGGGACCACCTCTCCCATAGGTCTGACTTTCCTGACCCCTCCTTGCTAAGAACATCCAGAAAGGCAGCTTGGGTTTAAAACCAATCAGTGCCCACTCTGTTCTCTAAAGGGCCTGAGCTCTTTTTCTCTGAGGCTCAGTTTTACAGGTAAATGACTGTATGGGGCATGATCTAAGGGGCAGATTAAATTTCCAAAATGTTTCTTCCTCCTTCACTAGAAGGCAAATGTGTAAACAGATCACAGCGCAGCACAGAGGAGGAGAGGAGCTCCAAGGGGAAGGTCGGGGCTGGGGGTGGGGGGGCTCCACGTGTCATCCTAGGAGACACCGAGGGGCCACAGCCTGGGTTTACTGACAACACGGATCTGACGATCAAGCAGGGCCCTGGGATTTCCGGCTCCTGTGGTACACGCAACCAGGTCGGAAATCAGAGAGATGCCCTTCCATGTCTCTCTCCCCGCCGCCCCAGCATCGGGCTTCCTACCTGTAACTGAGGATAGCAATCCCTCCCTGATGTCCCCCTGGCCACAGCTGAACAGTTGACAGCCTTATCTCTCCTCCTGCCCTGGGGCTATGCCCATGTGACCACAGGAATGTGCTCTGCTGTCCCCCCAGCCCCTCACCATCAGTCCCCTCTGTCCCCATACTCAGCCCTCTGGGCAGTGCGGCCACCCTTCCAGCACCCCCAGGTGGCCCTCGGTCTGTGCCTCAGCCGGGGGCCAAAATGGGGCAACGACTGCCTCACCACGGCTCCATGCAGTGGATCCTCGGAGACACCCACACCTTTGCTCAGGCCTTTCCCAGTGCATCTGTGCTTTCACCGCCTGATTTAATGAGTCTTTTGCCACCATCACTTCCCGCCTTCTGCACTCTCACCCTGGCCTGCAAGCTTGAGAGGAACAGGGAGCTTCAGAGCTGTCTGCACAGTGGCCCCTTCCAGTTAGCACTGCCCTGGTCAGTTACCGTGGGCACTCTGGTGGGCAGTGCACACGCAGACTCTCCTGACAACTAACGAGGTCACTCCTGGGAATGCACGAAGCTCTCCAGACACTGCGTATGGGGTGGAGGTGTTACAGGGAGCTGTGTGTGCACACGTGGCTTACTCCGCGTGGAGCTGTTTTCACAGCACTGGGAACTGAAGCCTCCTGGAAGCTGGGGTGCTGCTGCCTGACAGGAAATCAGGACAGTGCTTTCCTGTGGTGCAAGTGTACCCACCTGACCGCATGAACCTGGAAGATTGTTTCTAAATACGTTTTGTCAATGATTTATATTTTTAACACACTACAAAATACACCAGATTATTCTTGAAAGTAGAAAAATCATGCTGTACTAGGCATGATAATTCATGCCTGCTGCCTTGGGCACGCTTTCCACACATAGGGGGAACTGAGACACTCCTGCAGTCAGTAACCACAAACAGGGTTTCATCTTGAAATTCTCAGAGCTGGTGGCCAATGGCCACCAGGTTTGGCGGAGATGGGTGGGTGGGGCAAGCATCAAGGGGGCCTTCAAGTCGGTAGCCCAGGACTGCAGTGCACCCAGCGGGAAGTGTTTCTTCACTTGAGCAAGTGGTACAAATAGATTTAGAGAGTGCCTCTAAGGGGTGTGTGTGTGTGTGTGTGTGTGTGTGTGTGTGTGTCTGTGTGACAGAGACAGACATGGAGAGATAGGACAGAGAGACAGAAAAAACACAATGTTCAAAAAACCAAAAGTTTAATGGCCAAGTAAATACATTGTTAAGCTCAAGTTTTCCTTTGTTTTGAAAACTTATAGATTACAGGCCTCAACAAAAACAAATTTTAATTAAATGAGAAGCTCAGTGCCTCAACCCATGAGGCTCCTGAGGTTATTGGGGTGAAGGACCGTGAGCGGATGAGAAAAATAAAATAAAGAAAAGACAAAGCTGGGGTCAGGTGGAGCCCTTACTCTCCTGATGGGAGGAAAAGTACTGCTCAACCAATGCTGCCTGTTTGTTTATATACTGGGAAGGATGCCATCAATTTCAGCCCCTCTGCCTAGCAGCCCAGTCCTGGACTATTTAGGAGCCTAGTGTTTCTCTGGGCTGTAGCAACTTTTTCACCTGGTTGACCCAGGTACTCCCTGTTACTTTGGTAGGGTCATGTCTGGGTCATTTTCCAGCTTCAAGGGCTCCCAGCATATCCATCTCTTTTGTTTTTTTGTTGCACAGGATGGGTGGTCAGTTGAAGCTGGAGAAGCTGTGTTGGAGAGCTCTGAAGAGATCTTTTTAAGTGCAGTCCAAAGATTTTAAGTCCCTGCATTCCACAATTGCAATCCTGTGTAGTCCATTAATCCACAACTGTAGTCAGCTACCAGTGTAGCTGGCAATTGTCAGAAGATGTTAGTGATTTGAGTTTCTTTTATAATATATTCCTTTAGCATTGTTTTATATACCTCTGGTAGTTGTACGTTTTCTGCAGGATATTCGAGACCAAGTTAAAGTGAGACCTGTTTTAAAAACAATCAATTTTTTTTTTAATCTATCAATGTCAGTTAAGTCTCCTCAAGAAATGCCTCAGAACCATGCATAGCACCTCTTAGTTCTTGCCGGTATCAGCCATTCAGATGAGTCATGGCCATTGCTTGACCAAGTTGCTTTCTGTGAAAGCCTGGGAGATTTTTTCTCCTGGTGACTCTCCTTAGGCACACCACACACTGATGATCACTTTCCTCTGTGGTCTCATAGTCTCCTTGATCAGAAGACCAGGGACTAGCCAGGCGTGGTGGCGCACTCCTTTAATCCCAGCACTCTGGAGGCTGAGGTAGCAGGAGCATTGTGAGTTCGAGGCCGGCTTGGGCTACAACGTGAGCGCAAGGCCGGCCTGAGCTACATAGGGCGACCCTGCCTCAAAAAACTAGGGCCGGGAGATTGGCTCAGCGGCTTAAGCGCCTGCCCTGGCAGGTGTGAGGTTGTGAGTTCAATCGCAGGTGCCACAAAAAAAAAAAAAAAAAAAAAAGAAGACCAGGGACTCACTGAGTATTGGATGTCACAGCAGAGGTTCTCTAATGTCCTGGGTCCTCGTTGACCTTGGAGGGCTAGGGCCAAAATATTGGCTCTCCTCTTAGCCCTTCTATTTCTCTAATTGCTGGTCTCTAAACCTCAGTTGTTGAACATTCAGAAGAAAAGATTAATAACAGTACCATGTAGTAGAGGCATTATCATCTTATCTAAATATTAAACATCTTAGAACATAAAATAGAACCATTATTTTTTAAAAACAAACATGGATATTCTAACAGTTGAATACCTGTAGAATGTTAACAAACTGTTACATATTTTACACAGAAAATTAGAAAACAAAATCATACCTAATGTTGTAACATGACAATTATGATGACATTTTTTAACACACTTGAATTCACATATTTTTTAACATAAGATACCCCCTTTATGGTCAATCATCCCTGTCTAATACATAAAAGCTTTTACCTAACTTGTTTATCTTTAGTGTGATGTACATCTCATAAGTTTTTTTACAGGTCTGAATCTGAAACAAAATATTGTCATCATAAACAATCCCTGTTTTACATTTTGGAAAACCTGTACATCTGGAAGCATGAATACATAAATATATCATGGGGTTAATAACAATCTATCATAGCTGTATGAAAACCTTTGTATGGGTATATTTAAATAAAAACCTTATTGTATTATTTCTTTTGACAATGACCAATGTGAAAATATTACAATAATATATTTTTATAACTTTATTTGGGGTGTCTCCCTTAAGGCTATGGAGATCACTGGGGCCTCCAATCAATGAACAAGAACTGGTTAAAAATGATATCAGGCAGCTGCTTTCTTATTCATCAAATGGAGTCCTGTCCAATAATCTCCCCCCACAAGGGATTCTGTTTACTCATCGTAATAATTTTTGATGACTTATGAAAAAACCCAATTATAATATTAAACACTTTTGCTGAACAATGAGGGACTCTCAAGTCCATAATGAATAATATATATTACATTTACACAACCAATTTTAACAACATTTGGACTAACTGGGAACCCAGGTGGAAACATGATTTTTAAGTGTATTATCCAAATTAAACTTTGATTAAATGATCCAAGAATGTAAAAAGGAGAAAAAATTGTTGAGCTCAAAATAAAAGGAACAGCAGTTTACAGAATGGACAAATGGACAGACATGGACAGACAATCTGTACAGATTCAAACAGACATAGAAACAGAGTTGTTGGTGTCCACAAGAATTCTTTAAGTTCCCGGGATCTATTTCACGAGTATCATGTCCCTTTGCTGAACTAGCTCACTTCTTACACCCCATGTCCTCGGGGTTGGAACACCTGTCACCTCCAGCACCCCATTCCCTCAGGGCGTTTCTTAGGCGCTCCATGCCACTTGGGCACTCCTGTATAGGCACTTGTGCTTTTGGCTCTACAGGTGTGAACGATCACTAGCTTAGCTGACTCCCAACAACACCTTAACACACTGGACAAACAGACAAACAGATACACAGGCAGACTGACAAACATCTTACACAATCAGAGTGCACTCAAATATATTTTAGCCAAATTGAATTATGCTAATGTTTACAATCATAGAATTTGTAATTATAAATAGACTAGCCAGGTTTATTATAGGTCAATTAGCAGAGATCTCTTATAGAAGAATTTGGAAAGGACAAAATCTTATCTATAATTAACATATTTTTATCATAGGACTTAGCATATACTCTTATCTATTTAGACTCCTGGTTTTATTGTTTGTTACCATCTTCTGGGCATCTTGGGTCAATTAAGTTTGGCTCTAGCTTCATCCTTTTCTATTGGTTGTGACGTGGTCTCCAAGGCATCACTGTCATAGGACTGAGCTTCTGCTTCTTGAGAGGTGGAATCAACTCCTTCTGTGGTTTTAGATCCATGATACAGCCAGACAGCACACTCTGGCACCCAGATAGGCCATTTAACATTTCCTGGAAAAACAAAAGCATACTCTCAACCCCAAATTAGCACTGGACTGGGTGCTTTGATTGTCCAGCATGAAGATCTTTCCAAAGGACTCTTCTTAGCTTTTAGCTGATTGCATTATCTTTCTGCTGCAGTAGTTACATCTTTACTAGAATTTTAAAATTTTAAATGGTATACACTGCCAAGTGAAATCTATTATGAGGTGAACTCTTCCTTTTATTTTTTGAAATTTAAATTGTGAGCACATTTAACTAGTTTTAGAACTGAAGATTATAAGGAATTTTTGTGGTAAGGTATAGAGGAAAAAAACCCCTGCATTTTGTATTTAGGCACTTTGGGCTCTCTCTTGCTGTCGAGATACACAGGTTGTGCTCCTTCTCTGGCCTAGAGGTCCCACTATTGTTAGGGATGCAAGCAATAGTGCAGTGTAAACTTTGATGCATAAAGCATGTGCATAGGTGATGGGAAAAACTGGGTTGGCTTGGGCATACCAGAGTCGTGTCCCACTTCTCTTGAACCATGTCCTGCCTTCTGGCCTGAGCCGAGTGCTGCCAGTGGGGCAGCCACTGAAAGGCTTGGCAGGCCCCAGGGGAATTTGCTCCCCAGCACATGGGAGGCAGGGCTGCAAATCTCAGCTCCGCAGCACAGGTCCTGCCTCACAAGCCAGGCCAGGTCCCCCCAGAGGAAGTTCTCTGTGCCTTACACCATTAATATGTATTTTTAAAGACAAAATCCTGAAATGGTTTTAGACCCTGATGACTAGAAACCAAATTTTGGGATGTCTCCTCCACACCCCTGTGGCTACTATTCTAACTTGATCATAAATTTGTAACTCAAAAGCAAGTCAATTTGCATGTGGCAGTAAAGATACTCTTTGCATCCCTCCAGGTTAAATCAATTTAGCACTTTTATAAGGTTGAGAAACATTGCTCACACCTGTAGACCTGTAGTTGCCACATCCAGAGGCCATGCCATAGGCCAATGGCGCTGGGCAATAATTGAAGCATTTGTTCCTGTGTCTAAAGCCCTTTAAATGCTTTTTCTTTAATTATCAATTTTACCTCAGGGTGATCCTGCTTAACCTGTTGAACCCAAAAAGTATCAGAAGACCCAAAACCCTTAGATACCCTTTGTTTACAGATTTTCCAGTTTTTGTCAAGGGAAGAATAACCAATTAAGCAATATAAGAATCTGAGGAGATTTGAACCATGTTTTGAGTAGATTGAACCATAAACTTGATTTTCCCCTTGCAGCTGAAACAAGCAACATTGTTTCTTCATCTCTTTTGTTTGGGCCAAGCTCTAGGCTTGGTGGAGGCTTTGATTCCCTCCCCTGTTTGGGGGTCCTGAGAAGTAGTGAGAGGAGCAGAAAATGACAGTTTCTTTCTGTTAAATAACCCTTTAAAATCTGTAGAGGTCCAGCTAGATTTGTGTTGGTTTTTTACCTAATCTTGTTCTAAACTGTTTTCCCATTTCCTCTGAAGTATGTAAATTTACAATTCCTTCTTCTGGAAACAAACTGAAGAAATTTAGCAATTCAGTGTAGTGTCAGTGTATTGAAAACTAAAATTGACTTAAGAAAGCAAAAAAGACCTAAATAAACGTAGAGTTACATTAATCGCAAATTTGAAACAAGTACCCCTGAAGTAAACAATTTTGAAAAACAACGGCACTTGAGAATTTACACTACCAGATATCAAGACCTACTACAAAGTCACAGTGAGAGAGTGATATGCTGGAGTCAGTCATAATCAGCTCATGAAAGCCAAATGTTGAATTTTTAGAAGTTTTACAGGTTAGTTGCTGTCACATTGGTTATTCGAAATTGTCTTTTTTGAGAGTATTTTGTGAACAAAAGTCAGCAAACTACAAATCAGGACCACATTGCCCCCCTAACCACTAGGAGCCTGCCAGGCCAAGCAGGGCTGTGCCATCTCAGGGAAGTTGTCTGGGTTGCAGAACCTCTACTCTTTGGCAGGCCTGTATTGTTGGCCCTGCTGGAAGTTTTTCTCCTGGAACAGGAAGGCCTTTCACATCAGTTTTAAATTTACATCGAGTGGCCCAATGATACCTTCGTCTACACTTTGGACAGATAGTTGAAGGTTTTGTTGAAGGGACAGAGAGTGGCCATGTTCCCCTACAGGTGCAGCAGCACAACTTTTGGCAAAATGCCCCCTCCCCTCACAACAAAAACCAGTGACTTTGTTTTTTCTCTTTCCTTTAGGCTGTGAACTGATGACCTGAGTAATTATAATTTGTCTCTGATTATTGGGGATTGGAAGTTTAGTAACTGGGTAGATATGCTGAAAACCCTCTATGTACCCCCTCACCCATCTGGCTTCTTTTAGCATAAATTGCAAGGGAGATGGAGAAACTGGCTCTACTCCCTGAGAGGTGGAGGATCCAACCTGTGATGCAGCAAAATTTGAGCCGAAAAGGCAGGAGTTGCTGCTTGTGGCTCAGTTGAGGTTATCGGAGTGGCTGTCATGCCACCGTCTTTTCCCTGCTGGGGACTCAATTCTAAAACAGTGCCTGGAGCCAATCCCATTGTGTTTGTCTCAAAAAGCTTATGATTATTAAGACCCTGTCTAATCCAGATCCACAGAAGGAATGTAAATACTGGGATCAAGCAAACAACAAACAGTTCCTTATACACTTGTGATTCTTTTGAATAAGTCCCATAATAATCAAATACCTCTTCTTTATTTTTTTATTTTTTATTTTTTGGAGAAAGGGAAGGGGTTTCTCACAGGCCCATTTTTAACTGGCTCTAGAGAACGGAGTTTCAATGCCCCATGCTTTACACCTGATGAAGCCAATATTAATACACTCCAGTGACAACTATTGACTTACACCAATTCACTTCTCCCCCTAGTTGCTTGCACATGAGAAGTGTCCCCTTGCCCTCAATCTCTTACCCCGTCCCTGTTCAGGTGCCATATGCCATGACCCATGCGGATCCTGAGGTTCTTGGGGTGAAGGACCGTGAGAGGATGAGAAAAATAAAACAAAGAAAAGACAAAGCTGGGGTCAGGTGGAGCCCTTACTCTCCTGATCGGAGGAAAGGTACTGCTCAACCAATGCTGCATGTTTATTTATATACTGGGAAGGATGCTGTCAATTTCAGCCCCTCTGCCTAGCAACCCAGTCCTGGATTGTTTAGAAGCCTAGTGTTTTTCTGGGCTATAACAACTTCGTCATGTGGTTGACCCAGGTGCTCCCTGTTATTTTGGTAAGGTCACATGTGGGTCATTTTCCAGCTTCAGCAGCTCCCAACAACTCAGTATTCCAGTTAATGTTTTAAGATCTTACTAACTAAGATACAGTCATTGGCTGAACATGTGTATTTATCCTTTAAATGATTTTTAGAAGAAATCTTTTGTTCAAAATTTAGAATTATGTTTTTAGTCACGTCATCCTTTTTTCCTTTCTCCCAGAAAAATTCTATAATTAACATAACTGATAATTTCTCATAGTTTTCTCCAAATAATTACTCCTTGATTCTTGAAACATTAAGAATCATTGATGGAAAGAAGGAGAAAATAAATAATTTTCTGTGTTGAATACAAGATTGGAGGATTTTTTAAAGTAATAATATAGTTGGGGCTCACTTTAAAAACACTACTATGTCCTATAAGGGATTTAATTAGAGGACACAATATGAAAGATAATGAATTTTTTAAAAAATTAATTTATTGGCACATTTTAGATATACATAATAATTACATCCATCACAGGGAATTTGCACCTGTACATGAGAGATCTTGATTCTTTTCTCCCCCTTCCCTCTCCTCCCTTCAACCCCTCTTCCATTCCTTATTTACAAAAGCTTTGTTTCCACTTTTTCCTCATAGTCTCCTTTTTTCTTGTTTCCTTCCTTCCATTCCCCACCCTTCCCTATGTACCCTTTCCACTTGAGCATATTTTTTCCTATTTCACAGTATGTATTATATACTTTGGTCTTTATTTATACTTTCAATTTCTCACACCAGAGAAACCATATGATATTTACACATATGTGTCCAATTTGTTTCACTTAAGGGTTTGGCCTCAGGATGTATCCATTTACCTAGAAATATCTTAAATTTATCCTTCTTTATAGCTAGGTATTACTCCATTGTATAAAAAAACACAACTTTTCTATCCATTCATCAGTTGATGAGCATTTGGGCTGTTTCCAACATTTAGCTATTATAAACTGTGCCACTATAAACATTGGTGTGCATATATCACTGTGGTATGATGCTTTTAATTCTTTCAGGAAGATACCAAGAAAAGGAAGAGTTAGATCAAATGAGACCTCTAGTCCTAGTTTCTTGAGGAATCTCCACACTGATTTCCACAGTGGTTCCACCAGTCTACACTCCCACCAACAGTGGAGAAGTGTTCCTTTTTCCCCACAGTCTCACCAACTTTGTTATTGGTTGATTTCTTGATAATACTCATTCTTTCTGGGGTAAGATGGAATCTCAGCATTGTTTTAATTTGCATCTCTTGAATGACCAGTGATTTTGAACATTTTTTCATACATTTATTAGCCATTTCTACTTCTTCAGGAAGATATCAAGAAGTAAGAAATATGTATTCATTTCAGATGCTCATTTTTTGATTGGGTCTTTAAATTTGGGGGATTTTTTTTGTTGTTGTTATTCTTTATATGTTCTTGATAGTAGTCCTTTGTCTGAGGAACAGCTGGCAAAAACTTTTCCCACTCTGTGGGTTGTCTCTTCACTGTGTTGATGGTTTCTGTTACTATGTGAAAGCTTTTTAACGATATCCCAGTTGATTCTTTATGATATTTCCTGTGCAATTGAGGTTTTGTTAATAAAGTCTTTGCCTACCCCAATATCTTCAAGAGTTCTACCCATTCAACCTTCCAGAAGACTTTGTTTCTGTTTTAATATTTATATCTTTGATCCATCTTGATCTTAGTTTAGTAAATGGTGAGAGATATGGGTCTAATTTTAGCGTTTAGCATGTGGAAAGCCAGTTTTTCCAGTATCATTTATTAAAGAGGCTATCCTTCAGTGAAGGTATTTGGCCTCTTTGTCAAAGATAAGGTGGCTGAGCCGGGTGTGCCCAGCACCCGGGAGGCTGACGTAGGAGGAGCGTTGTGAGTTTGAGGCCAGCCTGGGCTACAATGCGAGCGCAAGGCCAGCCTGAGCTACACAGTGCAACCCTGCCTCAAAAAACCAGGGCTGGGAGTTTGGCTCAGTGGCTCAAGCACCTGCCCTGGCAGGCGTGAGGTTGTGAATTCAATCCCCAGTACCGCAAAAAAAAAAAAAAAAAAAAAGATAAGGTGGCTGACTGTGTTTGGAGTTGTTTCTATGTCTTCTATTATGTTCTATTAATCCTTCTGTCTGTTTTTTTTTTTTTTTTGGCCAGTACCATGCTATTTTTATTACTGTAGCTTTGTAGTATAATTTCAAGTCAGTGATTGTGATGCCCCCTGCCTTGCCTTTGTTGCCCAGAATTGCCTTTTCTATTCTAGGTCTCTACTGGTTCCAAATGAATTTTAGTGTTGTTTTCTGTAATTCTATGAGGTATGCTGTTGGTACTTTGATCATAATTACATTACATCTGTAGAACAATTTTGGGAGTATGGCCTTTTTCATTGTGTTAGTTCTTTCTACACAAGAATGAAGGGTATATTTCCATTTTCTGATAGCCTCTTTAATCTCCTTTTTCAGAGTACTGTAATTTTCAGTATAAAGGCCTTTTACTACCTTAGGATTGAGTCCTAAGTATTTTTTCTTTTTTTTTTTTTTCTTTTTTTTCTTTTGGATGCTACTATGAAAGGTGTGGCATCCCTAATTTTTCACTTGGTGAGTTTGTTATTTGTGTACAGGAAGGCTGTTGATTTTTGAGTATTGACTTTGTATCCAGGTATGTTACTGAGTTTGATTATTAAATCTAGAAATCTTTTGGTGGAGTTTTTGGGTCTTCTATGTAGAGTATCATGTCATCTGCAAATAATAATAATTTAACTTCTTTTCCTATCCTTATTCATTTTATTTCTTTTTCTTGTCTAATTGCTCTGGCTAATGTTTCTAGAACTATATTGAGTAAGAGTGGTGATAGTGGATAACCTTATCATGACTTTAGAGTGAAAACTTTCAGTTTTTGACCATTTAGTATGATGTTGGCTGTTGGTTTGTTGTAGATGTCTTTTACATTGAAATAAAGACCATCTATTCCAATTATCTGTAGGGTTTTTATTATCATGAATGAGTGTTGGACTTTGTCAAATGCTTTTTTTCCATCTATTGAGATGATCGTGTGGTTTTTGTCCTTGGCTTTATTAGTATGGTGTATTACATTTATTGATTTGTGTACATGGAACCCTCCCTTCATCCCTGGAATGAATTCTGCTTGGCCATGCTGTATAATTTCCTTGATTATTTGTTGTATTCTGTTTGCCATGTCTTACTGAGGATTTGGCATCTATGTTCATTAGGGAGACTGGCCTGTTGCTCTCTTTTTTGGTTGGGACTTTCTCTGGTTTTGGTATCAGAATAATGCTTGCTTCCAGGACTTTGGGAGTATTGCTTCCCTTTCAGTTTGACGATTTTGAGGGGTAGTAGCATTTGATTGACTCTAAATTTCTTGTAGAATTCAGCAATAAATGTATCAGGAACTGGGCTTTTCTTTGTTGGTAGATTTTTAATTGTCTTTAATTTCATTGACTAATATTGAGTTATTTAGAATATTTGTATCTTCTTGATTCTGCTTTGCTAATTCATATGTATCTAGGAATCTGTCCATTTCTATTATGTTTTCCATCTTATTAGAATATGGGTTCTCAAAGTGTGTATTAAGGATCTTCTGGACTTCTGCAAGATTCATTGTGATTCTACCTTTTTCATTCCTAATTACATGGATTTGAGTCTTTTCTTTCGTTTTTTTTATAAAGTTGGCTAAGGGTCTGTGAATTTTATTTAATCTTCCAAAAAACCAACTTTTCAATCCTTTGAATCTTTGTATTGTTTTCATAGTCTCAGTTTCATTAATTTCTGCTCTAATCTTTATCATTTCCTCCCTCACATGAGCTTTGGGCTTGACTTACTCTTCTTTTTCTAAAACCTTGAGATTTAACACTAGGTTATTTATTTGAACTTGTTTTGTTTTTCTTATGTGGGATTTTACAACTATCAATTTCCCTCACAGGACTATTTACATTGTGTACCATAAGTTTTGGTATGTTGTATTGGCATTATCATTTAATTGTAGAAACTGTCTGATTTCTTCTTTAATTTCATTTGTGACCCATTGGTTGTTCAGGAGGGTGCTATTTAATTTCCACATGTTTATGAAATTCTTGTGGTTTCTTTTGCCATTGGTTTCCAAATTCATTGCACTATGATCTGACAATATGCATGGGATAATTTCAATTCCTTTGCATTTATTTAAACGTGTTCTAAGAGCTAGTATGTGGTTTATTTTGAAGGACATCCCATGTGCAGCTGGGAAGAATGTGTATTCTGATATTGTGGAGTGGAACACTCTGTAGATATCTCCTAAGTCCATTTGTTCAAAAATTTTGTTCAGTTCTGATATTTCTTTGTTGATTTTTTTTTTGCCTGGTTAATCAATCTATTTGTAATAATGGAGTATTGAGGTCCCTCATTACAACTGTGTTAGTGCATTTTGATTTTCCATATCTGTTAATCTTTGTTTTATATAGTAAGATGCACTGGTGTTTGGTGCATGTATATTTAAGATTATTATCTCTTCCTCTTAAACTGTTCCCTTAACAAGGATGTAGTAACCTTTTTTTGTCTTGATCAGTCTTGGCTTGAAATACACTTTATCTGAAAACAGAATAGCTACTCTTACTCTTTTTCTTGATTCCTGTTGCATGGAGTATTATTTTTATCCTTTGACTTTCAGTCTGAATTCTGTTTTTATAAAATGTGTTTCCTGTATGAAGAATATTGTTGGATTTTTTTTCTTGATCCATTCTGCCAGTATGTTTCTTTCAATTGGTTAATTGAGACCATTTACATTGATATTTACATGTATTGACTTATCTTTGTCATGTTATTTTTGTGTTGTTGGTTCCCTTTCTTTCCCATTTAATTAGTTGCCTTGTCTGGTGGATTCATTCTGTTGGGGTTCATGGGGTCGTGGTCTCCATTGTCTCTTTCTAGAATATTGTTCAGAACATTTTGGAGTACAGGTATAGTGATCATGAATTTCCTCAGGTGTTCTTTGTCATGGAAGTGTCTCATTTCTCCATCAATTTTGAAAGATAGTTTTGTGGAGTACATCAATCTAGGTTGGAGGTTGTTTTCTTTTACAGCTTGAGATACTTCAAGCCAAGCTCTGCTTGACTTAATGGTTTGTGTCGAGAAGTCTGCTGTAATTCTAATAGGCTTTCCTTTGTAAGTGATTTGTTTCTTTTCTCTAACAGGTTTTTTTTTTTTGTTGTTGTTGTTGTTGTTTTTTTGCAGCACCGGAGATTGAACTCGCAACCTTGCGCCTCCCAGGGCAGGCGCTTAAGGCACTGAGCCAAACTCCCGGCCCTGGTTTTTTTGAGGCAGGGTCGCACTATGTAGCTCAGGCCAGCCTTGCACTCGCGTTGTAGCCCAAGCCGGCCTCGAACTCACAATGCTCCGCCTACCTCAGCCTCCCAAGTGCTGGGAGCTCTAACAGGTTTAATATTCTGTTCTTGTGTTGAATTTCTGGAATCCAAACTATTGGTGTAGTTTTTCTTTTTCTTTTCTTTTCTTTTTTTTATCAGAACTAATTGGAGTTCTATTCTGCCTCACTTATCCTCCTGTCGAATTCTTTTTCCATGCTTGGGAAGTTTTCTGTCTTTTCCTCTGTGAACAGGTATTTTATGTCTTTTGCACTATCTTCTGCTTTTTTACTGAGTTTGATCAATCTTACATTATTCTTATTTGTATCATCTAGCTGCTGTTGGATTTATTTCTCATGGTACCTGGCTGTTTTTTAAAAATCTTTCTTTTCATGATCACCAACCATAATACTATCTTCTAGATCTGATATTCTGTTCTCACACTGGTTCATTCTGCTGTGTATACTTTCAATTTTTAATCTCCTGAACATCTCATTTAATCTGTTTATGGATTCCATTTCTTTCCTATGTTGGGCACTCATGGTTTCAATCATTTTCCTAAACTCCTGTATTTTTTTTATGTGTATCTTCTTTAGGTTCACTAATCATGCCCTTCATTATGGTCATCATCTCTGAAGTTATCTGAGAAATTCTTTCTGATTTGATTTTTTTCTAGAGCCACATTCATCTGCTTTGTTTCTTCTACTGCTACCACTTCCAAGAGTTCATGTGGATGGCTTTTGAAGTGTCCCTCCTCATTGCACCCTGGGTTTGCCTTTTTCAAGCTGAAAGTCTAGGACTGCATATCATTTCTGTGTCTTCTCATTTTCTATTTTTTTAGTGTAATTCCTATTTGATGCTTATAAATTGTTCATCATAGGTATCTTTATTACTAGCATTGATAACCCTTTGGAAATGACTACTTCTCAGAGATGTCTTCCAAGTATAGATGGATTTGAATTTTGAGTCTGTTGAAAAATCCTACTTCTTCAATTTATTGGGGATGAGAAATTGCCACCTATTTGGACTCACCCCTGGTTGTTTGATACTGGCCTGTCCTATTGTTTATGACCCTTAGGCAATCTCAGTCTTGGCACACAAGGAAGAACAACTGATTAGATCAATTATGTCACCTCAACTAAAATAGTACAATCAGTAATAACAATAGCATCAAACAGCCTAGAAAATTACAAACTGTGGTAACTATTAATTTGTCACCTTTAACCATAGGAACAGGATTTGTAGTTATATAACCAAACCTAAAACCATAAAACTGTGTACTGTAAATATTCCCCTCAATATGGTGATTTTACCCTCAGGAGATAAAATTTAAAAGGGGTTGGGGGAAAAATAGAGAAATAGAAAAAGAGAAAGGGATTAGAAGCAAGGTTGGTTGGAGGACAAAGGAAGATTATGCAAGCTTTGGGAACTGGTGTGGAAGACAGGAGAGAAAGAACCAAGGAAGAAACAGAAACAAAACCAGAACAACACAAACAACAAAAACCTAAAAACAATGTTCTCATTTGTATAAAGACAAGGACAATCAAGAAAAAGGGGTATAATGGTTAATACATTGTGTCAATTTAAGAAATTTAGAAGTTTAGGTGACTTACTTTGTAAACATCCTCATTTTGTGCAAGAGGTGGGCATGGAGATGGTGTGGGCTGGTAGCCTGCATACACTATAAGGGAAAAGAGGCTTGCTCTCCCACCTTTTGCTCTGGCCGCTTTTGCTGTCTTCTACCACCTTGAACTATTGCCCCTGTGCCACGCCACACTGCTTTGGAGCCAGCTGATTATGAACTGAAACCTCCACAAACTATGAGCCAAGTAAACCTTTCCTTCCTTAATTTTTGGTATCAGGTATTTTGTCCCAGAAATGAAAGAAAAGTAACCAAGATAAGAAAGAAATAAAAGAAAAAAGTTTTAAAAAAAAAAAAAAAAAGGTAAGAAAGCCTGGAAAACAATGTCTACTTCAGGGTGTCTCTCTGCTCTCATTGGTAGGCAGAGTGGACCAACAAAGCCTCAGTCCATGTTGAGTGATCCCAACAAGCCAGCAGTATAATTATGGTGGTGGTAGATAATCTCAGCAAAACTCACCCTTCAGGTCCACTGAAGTTCAGGTTACTTCTGGTTTCTGGCTATGAGGCTGGGACCCAAGTTTTTCAGCCTGTAACACCTCAAGCAAGTTCTGCCACCTTGAACTCAGCTCCCTGACCTCCTGCCAGTTTGACTTCAGTTGTGCTTCAACCTGACACCTGGAGCCACTAGATGGAGCCAACCTACAGCTGCTTTGAGTTCTGACTTCCACTGGCCCCTTTCCAAATCGGCTACCAGCCAATCTCCGGTGCTGGGGGTGGCAGGGGGGAGAGGGGGTGGGAGAGGGGGTGGGGAGTATCAGTCCTAATACTTCACTAGCCGCTGCAGTCCATGGTGTCCACTACTTTGTCCACTAATGTGTTTCTTCATGGAGGTCTCTGGGGTTGCCAGTGGTCAAGGATTCCCTGAAAGTTTGAGCTCCCCCTACATACACACCTTGAGTTTGGGCTCAGGGAGAAAGTGCTACCTTCCTCCTCCACATTGTGGTCCCTCTCTGCACTCTCCCTGTGGGCTCTAATTCTCAGCTCAGATCCTTCCTGGGTCCTGGGGACCCACTTCCCTCCTCGTCTTCTTCATGTCACTATATTCCAGCATCTGGATTCCAAACATCAGACAGGCTGTTCCTCTGCCGCTTGCCATTCCACTATCTTCATGGAAGTCCTGAAAAAAACAGTGAACTTGGAAAGATTTTGTTTGTAAGAAATTACTTCTATAATAAGGCAGTGCAACATGAGAATTAAGAAATAAGCAATGTCCATTGAATTTCATTGAACATATCTTTATATGTAAGAATTCTCTTTTTAAAAGTCCTTAAACTAATAACAGTATTTATTACATAAAATAGAAATAAAGTTGTTCAAGAAACAATACACCTAAATCTATGTTATCCTTCAAAACACTTTTCTGTTAGTATAATATTAACAGAGAATAGAATTTAAAATTTAAAATTTCTCTTTTGAAATCTTCACAGCCTATTATAATCCCAAATATTGAGTATGGTAATCCAAGTACTGTAATCCTTTCTCTAGTCTTCCTCACAATCCAAGAAGTTATATTTATAATTCCACTGAGATGTTATTGGAATCCTGGCAAGTTAATTCCAATCTACCCCCTCCAGAGCAACCCAAAGCAAGAGTAAAGACACGGAGACATATTCAAAGTTAAGGGCAGCCAAGGGGTCCTGAGTCCAATACTGGATGTGCGGACAAAGGCCTTGATCCTAGGCCTCTCCCAGAATTTATTAACTAGTGAAGAAGGGGGTGGCTCAAGGATGAGTGACAGTGAGGATGGTGGGAACTATGTGAGTCACTTGAGCTGGCTGGCCAGGTAGTGAGAAAGGTATCTCTGCAAAGTGCAGCGATAAAGATATGCAGAGGGATCAATTTACATAACCCAATCAAGGCAGCAACTGAATTGTTTTTGGAAGCTTCCGCTTCAGTTTCTGATATGTAAACTTTATGCCCTGGAGACTCATAGTCTTTTTCTCAAGGCTCATACCCAGTTGACATTCCTGGAGCTCACTGGCTCTACCATCCCGCTGTGCCTATATATTTTAGAGATCATTATGCAAGGAAACAAGACACTGTCGGATGACTTTAGAGATTACATACCAGTACCTCGGCTAGCCTTATATGCAATACTTACAGCCAATTGAAGAGAGAAGGAAATACCATAGTCAGTTCTGTATATATCAACGTAAGGAAATAAGTCTCAATATAGTCAAAGTTGCAGCAATTGTTCTGCATTCAAGGGGAGTCACTCAAATTGTCTCCCACAAGAGCCAATTTGTTGTGCAAATTTTATGACTTTCTTTCTTTCCCTCCCCTCCACCCTCCCTCCTTCCCCATTTTCCTTTCTTCCCTCTTTCTTTATCTAGAAAGTATTATCCTGCTTAAGCTAGCATTTTGTTTCTTTCTGAATAATAAGACCCAACTTCAAAGAATGAGCAATTGCTTGCATTAATGAACGCTCAGAAGGCAATTCAAAGAATTCAAAATGATTTTAAATAATGAGTTCTTCATTAAAATACAACCATGACCTTCCAGTTGTATTAGTTAGGGTTCTCTAGAGGAACAGAATCAATAGAAATATGAGTCATTATGAAAGGGGATGTATTAGGTGAAGCAGAAGAGTCCACAGTTGTCATCTGTGTCCTGGAGAGCTGAAGGACCCAGGAGCTGCTCAGGACGAGAAGGATAGAGGATGCTGCAGGGTCTAAGGTCAAAGGCCTGGACATTCCCTGGAGAGTTCATGGTGTGAGTCTGCATTGAGGGCAGAAGAAACTGGAGATGAATGTCCAAGAGGCCTACTTCCTTCTTCTTTCCCTTTGTATTTCATCTAGGCTCCCAGCCTATTGGTTGTTGCTACCCACATCGAGAGTGGGCTTCCTCCTCAGTTTGCGCCCTACTTGTCAGTCATTCACAGACACAGGCAGAACTGTGCTGTATTAATCTGCTAGGCATCTCTTAGTCCATTCAAGTTGACATACTGTAATTAATTGTCACAATACCAGTCTTGTCAACTTGACAACCAGATAGCTGAGACCCACTCCCTGACACCCACAATGTAAAGGAGAAGAGGTTTAATTTGCTCACAGTTTCAGTTTATGACCAGCTGGCTCCATGGCAGGACAGCATGGTGGAACAAGGTGATGCCATTCATGGCAGCATTCCAGAGCTGAGGGGCCAGGGAGTAGACATGGACCCCAAGGCTATGCCTCCAAGGCAGCCTGACACACCCAGAAGTGAGCACCACCTATCCCTGGGCAGCTTCCAAAGCCAAACAACTTGAAACTTCACCCAGAGGACCACACCCCACCCCTTTCTAACCTGCTGCCCACATTCATCTTCTTAAACCATGTTTAATCTCCAAAAAGGGCAATAGTAAGTTCATGGTTCTGACCAGCATAATACAACTTTTCTGTGCACAAACAGAAAATGACCAATTCCCTCCCTAGAAGAGAAGGCAAAGGTTTGCTTCAAATGATACTTACTATTCTTCTGATATTCCATACCTTAAATACTATAATGTAACTTTAACAATACTTAAGTACCTCTACTAAGTCAATGAACGTTATGTTACAGAGAAAGAAAATGAAGATATCTGCTTAATGTACATATGTGCACAAGCATTTATGCGTATTAACAAAGTAGAAAAGAAATACTTATGACAAAAATTGTAATCCTCATCTTTGTACCTGGTCATGAAGTCTAGCTGGTATGTAGAATGACCTTCTTGTACTACCTATTCTGTATTCCCTTGTCCTTCAGCAAGCCCCCACAGCCAGTACTGGTTTTTTTACCTGGTACATTTACCATACCTTCATTCCTGAAGGATTTTGACCATTTGTTGGGATTGGGTTGTTGTAGTTGCCCACTGATCTTAATAACAGGGCATGGAAATACTGGCAGACACCTTAAGGGATGTCCCACACTGCAAACGTATTCTTCCTTACCACCATTGTGGAGTAGTTCAAGTTCCCCTTGTTAGTCTGGATCAATCACCCCTGCCAACTGTAACTCCCTTTTGAGCTTGCTGAGTCACAGGTGTGAAGGGTCCAAAATGGCCAGGGGGTCGGTTTGGCATCCAGTTCAATGGAATCATTGTTGTCCCTCCTGGAAAAATTGTTGTTCCCCATCTGTAACAAAGGCTTCTAAGCCAGACCATAAGGTCATGGGAACAGGCAGCAAAAATTTTGGAAGTGAGTCACTATGAGTAATGGTAAGTTCCACCCCTCAATTCCTGGTCCTGTCAGTCCTGGATGTGGGAGACACAGTACCATAACTGGATGCTGATTCTGTCTTTTGGAGAGCCATGCCCCAGCCCTGAGAGGTATTGCCACCTAGCTGGCACTGTAATTACATCTTCAGTAGGCCATTCCATCTTTCTATCAATCTGGCTGCCTCTAGATAGTGAGGAACATGGTCAGATCAGTGAATTCCATGAGCATGAGCTCACTATCACACTCTTTGACCAAGGAAGTGCATTCCTTGGTTAAAAGCAATACTATGTGGAATACGATGCTAGATGAAGCATCCTGTAAGCAGGAACATTACACGCAGGGGAGGCAAATCCATACCTGGAGTAAGTGTCTGTTCCCGTAAGAATAAAGTGCTGCCCTCTTATGATGGAAGCCACCAGGTCACAGGCTGATCCCCTCAAGGAATGGAACCATGCTGGGGACTCAGTGTTGGTGTCTGCTGCTGTCATAGTGGACATTCAGGAGCTGTAGCCAGCTTTAACGAGTGGGAGTTCGTGTTACTGAGTGCATGCATAACCTCCAATCCTGCCACCACGGCCGCTTTGTTCAACCTTGGCAGAGATGGGGAAGCTAAAGAAAAAGGTTGACTGCTATCCACAGAACAGGTCATCCGATCCACTCCATTACTGAAGTCCTCTTCTGCTGAGGTCACTTTGGTGAGCATTTACATTGGATACAGTATCTTCACATCCTTTACCGTATGGAGAAGGTTATCCACATACTACTTCCCCCATGTCTTTCTCACTGACTTTCCAGTCATGTTGCTTCTAAGTCCTTGACCATCCATCTGGACCATTGGCTGCAGCCCGTGAGTCAATGCATCTGGCTATTTTTCCTTCCACGTAAAGGTGGAAGTGCTGCCCACTAGAGATTTCCCTTCACCACTGTGCTCGCGATGTCCTGAAAGGGGGCTGTAACTGCAGCTGTTCACTTTGGGGAGGTGTCTGTATAACATGCAGAACCATCTGGAACCAGGCCCTAACCTTCTCTTCCTGTCAACTGATCCTATGGTACACCCCACAAGGCCATAGGTGCATGCTGGGGGACAGAAGGTAATACAACAGGAGTAGGAGCTGTGGGCATCTGGGCAACTTCATGTAACTTACTTTTGCCTTAGGGTATGCTTGGGCCTGATCATGTATATACTACTTCTGTTTAATGATTGACCACTGCTGTGCACCTCCAACTTTCTAACTCAGTGGGTCAGGGAGCACCCAGTTCACAATGCAGAGCTCAGATCACCTGTAATCTGATGTCCTATGGTCAATCAATTTCCACTAAGACCCAGTAACAGGCCAGGAGTCTTTTCTCAAAGGGAGATTAGTGGTCTACAGGTACCAGTAGATCCTCTCTCTAATCTCCTAATGGTCTCTATTGTGATTCACCTCTGGGGCCTTCCAGAAACTCCAAAGAGCATCCCTCTGCCACTGAGCCTCAGGAACCATTGTCTCCTCTGGATTGTGGCCCACAACAGAAGAACAGCCTAAGCAGCAGCCTGGACCTACTGCAGAGCCTTCTCTTATTCTCAGTCCCACTCAAAACTAGCAGCTTTTGGAGTTTTGCAAATGGGCAGGAGAAACATACCCAAGTGAAAAATGTGCTCTCTCCAAAATCCAAATAAGCCCATTAGGCATTGTGTCTCATTTTTGGTTGTAGAAGGGAACAGAAGCAATAACTTATCCTTCACCTTAGAAGGGATATCTCTATGTGCCCCACAGTACTGGAGGTAGAGGGCATTTGAATTTTATTCGGGTTTGTCATCCTCTGACATGCAAATGCTTTACCAACAAGTCCAGAGTGGTTGCTGCCTCCTGCTTGGTCCAGTGAGCGTAATAACATCAGTGTAATGGACCAGCGTGATAACCTGTGGGAGTGGAGGGTGCCCAAGATCCTGTGAGCTAAGCTGTGACACAGGGCTGGGAAGCTGATGTCCTCCTCAGGCAGAAAAGCAAAGGTGCACTGCTGAAGCCAGCTGACAGGAAATTGCTCCTGATGGACCCTATGGAGCTGGGCCTTGGCAAAAATGCCACTAACACCTGACCTCCGTAGGCCTCTACTCTTATTGATGGCCATAATGATGTTTCAGATCCCAGGGTATCGGTGCTAGTTCAGAACCAGTATCCAGTCGTCCCCATAATGTCTGGTCATTTTCCTTCCCCCCATGCACAGTTACCCTGGTAACTTAGGCCCCTTTGGGGAAGAATGGGAGAAAGGTGGATAGTATAATTTTTGGCACTGCACCAGGGTCCCACCTCAGAGGGACCATGCTACCCCTTCACTCAGGGGTTTTAGGTCTATAAACTGGCTCAAATCTGGGAATTGGGTGAGGGGCTGTGACTGTCCATTTGTCCTAAAAGTTTTCTGCGTGTGAATCCAGTGAGGTATAGTAGGTTCCCTGTCTACCTCACCTTTGGGAGCACCATGGCTAATCAGACGGTGCCATCAGTGGACATGTGTCAGATCATTGTGATCACTGCTTTGCTTTTGCTACTTATTATGGCAAGTACGTGCACCATGTCTTTGGCTGCCACTGGGTCCCTGTCACTCCAGGATCCAATTAAACCCATGGCCTTCAAGTTTTCCAGTTGAGCACCTGTGGTCCCCTCCTAACAGGACTGCAGAGGAGAGCAATGATGGATTCCTCCAGGGATGCAGCGCTTACCTCGTGAATCTGTTTCTTAAGATCAAGTGTACATGAGTCAAGGCTACATTTTCTGGACCATCCTAGTGTGGAGAATTAGGTTTAACCTGGAAAATCCACCCCAGCATTCCCATTTCCTGAGTCTTTGAATCCTCTCAACAATAACAAACCAAGGAATACCAGGCATCTCCAGCTCGTTCACAGAGGGCCGTTTTCATCCATACTGCAACCACCCACCCAACCAAATAAGCTGTTAGCACCTTGTGAAACCCTGTGAGATATGACATCAAATCCAGAAACCACTCGATGGGTGCATACCAAAGAATTCATCATGATCCAGGCCACATCCCTTCCACCAGAACCACAACCCTTAAAATCCGTTTTCATGCTCCCCACACCTCCGCTTGTCAGAGACAGAAGACTAAGAAGCCCTCTGGGAGTGTGAACTCCTCGGCCGCGCTGTGCACCTGCTGCCAGGCACCTTCTGAAAGCTGAACCTGGTTACCTCATCACGCTTGGTGGCTGCAGCAGTGGCGATGCTGCCTCCTCAGGCTGTAGTGCAGGGACCAGCAACCTGGAGTGAGGGCACCTCTACCGCTGAGGGTGGAGAAATCTCCCCTGGCAAAATGACCTCATCAGAGCTTAGGAGCTCAGTGTTTCCAGCCTTGCCTGGTTCTCCCGACGTCTGCACCTCAGTTTACGGATCCCATTCTTTCCCACCGGTGGCCGTGCTCTAGCTGCAGTCGCCTTTGGGGCTGGGCAGTAAACATGCTGGATTCAGCCCATCACCCCAGGATGCCCGTGCCGGGCGCTCCCGGAAGCCTGATGGTTGGTGTGTGGCTGGAGCTTGGAATTTGAACCTTTAGACCCATTACTTTCCCTCATTATTCTTGACACACTTGGAAGGTCTGGGTACAGGGCCAGGCTCCCCTCGCCCATCTGCACCTGTGGGTTCTGGGCTGCAGGGCAGGTCCTGCCTAGGGTCTCCTCCTCAAGGTCCCCAGGTGCACCTGGGAGCTCTTCCGGGCCATCTGCTGCCTGCCTGAGCTCATGCGGAGCCGGTCGCTGCGCTGCGCAGCCTTCATCGTGATAAATGGTCAGGGAGGAAGTCCTCAAGCTGAGAGAGTGAAAGGAGCCGGAAAAGCATTTGTGGCGAATCCCTGGGGCCCCGTGAGTCCTGCCTTGACCGTCAGTTTACAGCCATGAACACTCCCACTCCATTCCGCCCCAACTCCTTTCGACCACTCTTCATGCCCTTTGACGTCTGGTGCAATTCACCTAATCATCCATCTTCCCTGCACACAGTCACTAACTCTGAGCCAGGAATTGTTTGATTACTCGACGGTATTTCTCAGGACAGCAACTGGCATGCAGAAGGTGCTCCATAAATGCTTCAGATGAGTGGGTGAAATATCACTGAACCCCGCTGTGTGCCAAGGACTTCCTGGCCCAGGCAATAAAGCTGCATGGGAGAGGCAGGAACTGCTTTAGCACAAGTAGGAATCCTGGGGACTCGTGTGGACTTGGGGCGCTGCAGGGAGCTCCCGGGAGAAAGTGCTGTGTACGCTCAGGAAAGTGAGTCTCACTCATGCTGGAAGTGGCCAAGGCAGGGAGCGAACCCACAGAGAAGCCGAGGCACAGAAGGAGTGGCTCAGAGTCCTGCATGTGAGTAGTTGTGCCCTGTCCAGGGCTTTTATTCAATTTTTGTGCTGGTGGTAAGAACACTTAACATGAACCCTGCCTTCTCAACAGCCCATAAGTAAGTACACAGCACTTGTTAGCTCTGGGCCTCTGGGTAAGAGCTGGAGAGCTCCTTCTCTGTCACCTGCAGCATGGCGCTGTATAAGGAAGTGGTCAGAGAGAAGGACCAAGGTGGCTGGGGCAGCTCACAAAGGCATTCAGAAACCACGCGTGACTCCAGCTTCATTCTGAGGTCTGTGCTGGCGGAATAACAGGGTGAGGTCTTCAGTTTGGAAAGACCCCTGGCATGATCCGATCTTGAAGAACAGGGCAAGTGACTCTAAGGACATCTAAATGGACCAAAAGACAAGACTTGCTGTGTTTGCTGTGTGGGTGAAGGGTGGACCAGGCTTTATTCAGCAAGTGTCTCTGGAGAACCCGTGACCCACACTTTCTCCTGGGCACCAGCATGGAGCCCAGGGAGGCCTCTCTCACCTCACAGCCATCTGGCCCTGTGAGGTATGCTCGGCATGCATTTCCTGTCTCCAACTGGCACGAGTAGGACTAGGGGAGATGGGGCCAGTGGGGTAGGGAGTTGAGAGAGAGACAGAAAGAGTATCTTGGTTACTTTTCTTTTGTTGCTGGGACAATATACCAGACACCCAAAGTTAGAAAAGGCAAGGTTTATTTAGCTCACAGTTTGTGGAGGTTTCAGTCCGTAATCAGCTGGCTCCAAGGCAGGGTGGCACATGGCAGAGGGCAACAGTTCATGGGGTAGAAAACAGGGCAAGCAACAAGAGCAAAAGAGGAGGAGAGTGCAGAGAAGATACTTCCTGTCCCTTATGTCATATGTAGGCCACACCCATTTGGATGTAGCACTCACACCCATAATCCCAGCACTGGGCCATGAGTCACGAACTCTAGAAGCCCACCTCCCTGATTGCATGAGGCTTTGGGGGAACATCCAGACACAAACCATAACAGAGAGAGAGATTAGGGTAGGGTAGGTCAAGTGGAGAGAATTCAAGGCCAGTGGCTGTGAGGGTTTGGTAAGGTGAGAAGTCAAAAGTAGCTGGGCATGGTGGTGCACACCTATAATCTTAGATATCCATGAGGCTGAGGCAGAGTTCCTCAAGTTGGAGCTCATCCCAGGCAACTTAACAGTTCAGTGAGACTCTGACTCAAAATGCAGTGCGCCACACTGCAAAGGCCCTGGGTTCAGTCCCCAGTGTGGAGAAGAGGGAGAGGGGACCCTCCAAAACTGGTGCTCACAGTCGGGGGCCCATCCTTCATGGGACACTGAGGATTGGGCAAGATCCCGACACCAGAGGCAGTGACTGAGGAGGGAAAGCTGAGGCACTGCGGAGTGGCTGGGTGGAGAGTGCGGGCGTGAGAGCGTAGGGATGCAGGCAGCCCACAGACTGGACGGACAGACAGGACGGAGATGGAGGGGTGCTCGGGTTGCGGCGGGGTCTCGGGAAAGTGGAGGGTGGGCTCCAAGGCAGGGGACAGCATGACCCTGAGCACCAGCCAAGCCTTCCTGTGACCTGCGGGGAAAATCGTGCCCACTGCAGTGGCCGCTCAGCCTGCGCAGCCTCTTTCCTGCATCCTGGAGCCTGCAGAGGGCTGGGCTCAATGGGCACTCAATTGTTGCCAGTCACACAGACAAGGAAACGCCTGCTGTGAAGTCCTGGAAGTCTGATTTCCCCTTTTTTTTTTCAACAAAACCCAGAATAGTGAGCTAAGCTAGAAATAAATTCCCAAAAGTACAAGATGTTTTCCTCTAGCTTTTGAAATTGTTTCTCTCTGCCGTTTTATGCTCAGTGAAATCAAAATAATGAAAAATTAATGCGGGATTAATATTTTATCAGAAAACTTCCATTTCTTCAATACGCGCTCCAGGATGTGGACGTGTTTGTCATCCTTTGTGTTCTGATTGCCATGAATTTGCCCATAAGAAGCAGGAGTTAGGGCCTGGCGGGCCAGGGGCGACCCTGTCCACAGACAGCCCAGGGCCACACATGCTGGAGGCTCATCCCAGCTCAGATGCTCTGATTTTCACACCTGTGCACTGCATCTGGTAACCTGCGCTTCCTTCAGTACCAGAAACGCAGGGGGCTTTCCCAGTCAGGGACCCTTTGTGGATGGCGCACTGCCTCTGCTCCACATGGCAGAGATTGTGAGCTGCTGGGCCAAGTGAGCGCCACTGCCTGCTGGAGCGCCTGTCCCGCCCAGACTTGTTTCTGAGGCTGGCTTTGTGTGCGGAAATGGCAGATCCAGGATCACCTACTGTCACACTCACTATCCTGTGACTTCAAGAAAGCCACCTGCCTCCTCCCCTGTAACAGGAAGGATAAGGTGCTGTCACCTCACCTGTCGCAGACGTGCAGTAAAAGCCATTCCTTGCGTCTCGCTCCAGAACCTGGCTTGCTGATGCCCGGAACTCGTAGTGATAAAAGCTCCAGTGAGCTTGCGTCACCGGCCAGCAGGAATCTGTCCTCCCCATTCTGCCCTGCTCCAGGCAGGTGTCCCCAGGGAACAGGGAGCTGTATCTGATGATCTGCACCTCCTTTCACCTAGACTCCAGGTGCTTGTCCCAGATTTCAGTGCGTGGCTGGGCCTCCATCTCTCTGTCATTGAAGCCACAGAAGTCACTGTGCCTGGGTGACTAGCAAGTGCCGATGACTGGTGCTGTGTGGCCAGTGAAATCCACACAGCTGAAACCCTTATTGCTGCAAGCAAAGGAGAATGGTGTGGTAAAAATGTTTCTCCAAACTGTCCCCCTAGGGCTGTCCTGGAAAGGGGTTGCCACGTGGTGGGCACAGTGCACCTTCCGTTAGCTCAGATCCCTTGGTGACCTGCTAGGAGCCCAGCTTCCTCAAGGTGAATATTCTAAGGTCACAGAAAAACCTAAACATGAATGGGCATGGGGAGAGGAAGGCATGGGCGAGACCAGCCCTGGGAGAGGAAGGAGGCTGGGCTAAGGGTGTGGGGGCCAGGTTGCCACCACCCAGGGGTGTCCCCTCCCCAAGTGCACCCTGATGGGACTCTTGGAAGCCAGGAATCAGGATGGAGTTGATGCCATGTGACCATGCAGTCCCAGATGATGATCGCCTCTTGCCAGTGCTGTGGCAGCCACAGAGGACTCTGGAGCACGGGTTCCTGCAGTGGAGAACCTTCCCACAAATGCCTCTGTCATGTTCAGCAGAGTGAGATTTACAAGCGCATCATCGGAGTAGATGGGGGAAATGCCAGTTAGACCTAGAGGAGGCGAGGGCGGGGTGGGGCGCTCTCCTAGCATCGCCTGCCGGCCGCAGCTGCACAGTTGGCTGGAGGGGAGCACTAAGCAGGAGCCAGAAGGCTGTGTTGAGCGGAGGGCTCTGGGCAGAGGCTGTGGGCACCTCACCACCATGCTGGCTGGGGCGTGCGGGCATGTGAGCATTGTGGAACACTCTGCTAAGCCGTCAGCTTCCTGTCAGAAACACTGCCCTGACCGGCAGATTTTTGCAGTCTTATAACTGGGTGTTTTATACACTGTGAAAGTAGTGAGTGCCCCCGAGAGGGGGTGTGGAGGCCACTGGGAACTCAGGCCACGGAGTTGTGAAGATTGGGTCACCCCACTCAAAGATAAGTGTGGCTGGCGCTGCACTCAACAGATTCTGACTTCCTTTTTCCAGACACTTCGATGCCTGGCATTGAGCTATGTAGGTTGGTGATCGGGAAAGGAACTTCCACATGGACACAAAGCAAGCAGGGACACAGGGAGCAGAGTGGGAGCAGCCCTGTGCCCCAGGATGCCTGCAGGCCGGGAAGACTTCCTTCCGCACCATCCCTCACTCATGCGCCCACCTTACAGGAGGCCACTGACCCCGGGTGGAATGCAGGGTGCGGGACATGGAAAGGGGTAGGAACCATCTCCGAGAGCTCGCTTCTGCTGCTGTGTGTAGGTGAGATGGTCCCTGGTCCAGGCATCCCTGGGACCCCGCACCGCCACATTGTCTAACAGTGATGCACACTTCTCTCTCCGAAGTGTGAGTTTTAATGTCCTTCGAGATTTGCCAAGGCATAAAGTGGTTATGAAATAACGGCTCTTCGTTTACTTTTGGTTTTGACACTTTATGGTTTCCTTTTGGATAGAGAAATGGATTCAAAGCAAGTTAAATCTTCTAAATAGATGAATGACAGAACCAGAGTGATTCCTTTGTTTCTTTACTCCCTCACTTTTAACAGTCCCAGCTCCAGACAGCTACTACAGCACTTCTCTTTTTATTACTCTGACAATCTTTTTGCTAGGAAATTAAACTCTCAGAAAACTTTCCTAAATTATTTTGTCAGTATGCCTCATGTCATATGACCACAGAGTGAGGAGGCTGGAGGCAAAAATATCACTTAAAAAATTGCCTCCTTCCTAAGCAGTCGCCCAGTGGTTTCTCATGTGTAGTCACAGACACTGAGACGACAGCTCCAGCCTCAGGAGTTAAACATCCTGCCGTGGCCTTCGTTAAATATTATCCAAAGATGTCATCGTTTATAACTCCTGCTGACACTGACAATTCTGGTGATGTTGGGGATGTGGCTCTGCCCTTGGGACTTGGGAGCACCGAGCTGATAAAGACCCACCCAGGGTCTCAGTGATGCTGGGACACACGGTTGTGTCCCAGTGGTTCCAGGGCCAGACTGAGCATGGCTGCCTGCAGGGTGAGCAGCTGCCCAGCTCCAGAGCCAGTGGCAGCCTCGATGGTGTCTGTGAGCCTCCAGTGGCCAGGGACATGCACACCTGGCGACTCCCCCATGCCTCACACTTAGCACCGGCCCCGAGCCCGATGTAGGCCATGCTGTACACTTCCCTTACCCGGACACCCAGGACCCAGAGTTGTTGTCTTCTTTCCAGAAGTCTCCCCTTCCCCAGGACCTCCTGACTCAAAGAAGGGTTTGCTAACAGACTGACACAGAAATCACCCACAGCCTCACAAAGGGCTCGGGTGGCTGGTGACCCCAAGAGATTGAGCACAGATCTCCACCCCAAGTGCCGCCCAGGGACATGGGCTTAGCTTCACAGGGCTTCCAGGAGGCCTGCAAGGCTGCTGCGTGTGGTCCGGTAGGACGCCAAGGCCTCGGGATCACAGCAGCAGTGAGGCCCGGACTCTGAAGTATGTCCCCGGCCTGCACGGGCTCCCCTCATACTCCACACCCGCTCTGTCTCGGGCCATCGGGCATCCTTGTCCAGAGTCACCACTGACGTCACACGCTCTTCCTTGTTCTAGTCCTTGTGCAACTTTTAAGTCATTCTTTTTAAACAACAGCATCATTAACATATTTGTTAAGTTTTGATACTAACACTTGTATTAATATTCAGAGCAATTTCATCATAGAATGAAATGACCGGGACAGATTAGTAACTTCTATTGGGTCTGGAGTGACAATATCAGGGAGAAATGAATGTCAGATTTTGTGTCAGTTCTGAGAATCTGTGGGACATCATCAGACCTCTGCACCCCTCTCCCATCCCCAGCTCTTCTCCTACACCCATGAAAGGGTCCCTGTGTCCTCCCCAGCTCCCAGCTGCCCCCGGGGCCTCTACCTTTGCTTTGTGGGTTCTCAGGGCATCAGTCAATCAGGGAGTCCTTTCTGTAGGGCGGCACTTCCTGTCCCTGTGCCCCAGCCGGCACCCCTGAGTCTCTTTCTGTCACCCCCTGTCCTGCAGCTCCTGGACTGCTTCGTGATCCCGGTAGTGATCCTGCTGTCCTGGTTCTTCCTGCTGGTCCGGTACAAGGCTGTGCACTTCCTGGGCATTGTGGTCTGCATCCTGGGAATGGGGTGCATGGTGGGCGCCGACGTGCTGGTGGGCAGACACCAGGGAGCAGGTGAGTCCGGGTCTTGGGGCTTCTGGGCAGGTGAGGCTCCAGTGAGGTGTAGGCGTCGGGAGGGGTACAGCAAGGACCCCCGGAAGCTGACTCTCTGAGCGGTGCTCTGCCATGTCTGTTCTGTACCAGAAACAGGGGTGCAAGCAGAGCTTGATGCATGTTCCTCAGGTGAACAAAGGATGCGAAATCCAGCTCTTGTACCCTTGCCGCATGACCTCAGGATGCGAAATCCAGCTCTTGTACCCTTGCCGCATGACCTCAGGAGGTGCTTAGTACCTGGGCACCTCGGGCCAGTCTTGCAGGCTGGAGCAGCTGGCTGGAGGTGCGGGTGCTGGACACACCCACTCCTGGGTACACAGCCTCTCCACCACCAGTTGGAGGCTGGTATGGGCCTGCATGGACCTTTGACATCAGGAGGCTGGATTGGGAGTGCTGAGTATCTCGAGGGAGAGTGCTAAGCTCAGCCCCTTCAGCGTGGCTTTTGTCAGTTGTAGTGGGCAGAGGGTCACTGGTATCACTACCGCGCAGAGATGCAGCTGGCAAAGCTTCACGCCTGGCTGGTTGCCCTGCAGAGGGGTCGTGGGGACCCCTGGCCGGTCGGGCCCAGAAGGCCCACAACACCCTCCAGTGAACCCGGATCCTCCTGCTGCAGAAGGGCTTTTGGAACAGAAAAAAATAACCCCCTCTGTTAACCCCAGATAGAAGACAAAGCACCACTTTTCTATAGCTCTTGGAATTGCTCTTTCCACTGGGAAATTAGACAATAAAGACTCAGAATAGTGATGTTTCACTTTACGAGACCAGGTCATCTGAGGTCTGAGACGATGTCATTTGTATTGTGCCACAGAACTTTATAGCTGACAGGGGCCTCATTTAGCCCCTTTCTGTGTAACACACAAGGCCCTCAAGATCCAGGCAGCCGAGGAAGTTGCCCAGGGCCACAGAGCTGAGAGAGCACAGGGTCTCAGCCCCCAAGGTCATGACCCCAGGCAAGTGCCCTCCCTCCCATGCCAGGAGTGGAAGACACAACACAGGGTGAGAGACAGTCGGCCCCCCAGTCCCATCCCCACCCTGATGGACAAACGGAAAATACAGTTGCAGCATCTCATGAGCCCCCGAGCTCTTCTCGGGGCATCGCAGGTTCCCTGGTGCAGCTGTCATAGCATAAGGCAGCCTCATGCTCTGTGCTCTGTGCAGGAGTCAGTTGGCTTGGAGTTGCCGGTCTCTTCGGAACTAATCAGAGGGCATTTTTGTTGGGTGCAGTGTGGCCGGTTGTTCTAAATCCCAACTTAATTACCCCCCTCAACCTCTGCCAAGCAGAACCATGCACCTTAGAAGGGTCTCGCCTCCCGCCCTGCCACTCATCCCGGCCATCATCTGTCATCCCGTGTGCAGGGCCAATGGCAGTCCTGACAGATCCGAGTGGCTAAGCCTGGAAGTTCAGTGGGTTCTCCCGGTTTTGTACCCAAATTCTGGAAATGTTAGAACACTCATATATTTCCAGCAGTCACCACTCAGAAAAAACAATGGTTCAGTGATGTAAAGAAGGAATACTGTCTAGACTACATGCAGGTTGCACAAGTTTCCTATCTCCTCTGAGTTTCCCAGGTTTTGTACCCAAATTTTGAACTTTCAAATGAAGTGTTAGAAAGAAATACCATTGAAGAAAAAGATGGAAAGTCCATTAGAGGGCTTTTCCAAAGCAGTCAGATGTTCCTTTTTTGATTTTTTAAATATAGATGTGCAAAAACATCCTGAAGTGGCATTTTATCTGCCTGTGCAAATGTGCCTTGAGCCATAGCATTGATGATCTGTGACACAGGAAACAGTCTTGTCAACAGAATCAGCGTGCTCACCAGTGGGGTGTTAAGGGCACCCAGCTCCCAGGTCTGATGTTTTAAGTGCAACTCAGATATAGTGTCTAACAGCTCACCCTGCAAAACCAGCACTGGACATAATTCACTCCTATAAAGTGTTTAATTCAGCAGCAATTTAAGCTACTGTATAAAATGTTAAAAAAAAAAAAAGAAAGAAAGAAAACACAGAGAAGATAGGAAATTTGTGCAACTTGCATGTAGTCTAGACAGTATTCTTTCTTTACATCACTGAACCCTTGTTTTTTCTGGGCAGTGACTGCTGTAAGAAATGTATGATTATTCTAACATACTAACTTAGGGTTAGCAACTCTCCCAGATTGCCAGAGTGGAGAGGATCTCCCAGATGTGTGACTTTTGAAGTTAAATCTGAGTCTTTGCGAAACAAAACAGTGCCCTGTCTGAGACTCCAGTGTGAGGTGGAATGGGTACATTTTCATGAAGCGTGCTCTCCGCCCTTCAGCACCACTTAGTGCTGGACCTAAAGACAAGCAGTGATTTTAAATAAACTTTCCTCTGCTCCCACCACTGTTCATGCACACATAAGCCTCCAAACAGGACTGTGAGGTAGTTAAACCAAACTCCTACGAGGAAATTCAGTTCCTGCACGGCAGTTACACCTGAGTTGATGCAAATCAAGGAGCCATGGGATGGGGAAGGCTCACCTGAAGCAGGGGCGATCGACTCACTTCCCCAACACCATTTGTGAGGACCTCGTAAGTGCCAGACAGCATTTTACACGTGTTAGTGTTCTCACAAGAACCACATCTGAAGATAAGGAAACAAGTTCAGAAAGACCCTCTGGTCTGCTCGGCATTCCACATTCAAAAGTGAAGGAGTCATTCTACTCCACTACCTGACTGGATGCCACTGACCCTCAAGCCACCCACAGCAGGTGTAGGGGACCCTGAGCCAGCGTGACTCCTGTAGGTCACTGAGAACCTGTCCTGCTCCACACTTGGGACCACACAGAACACAGGGCTAAGTCACTGTCCACGCTTTCCAACCAACAAATCACGTGTGCGGAGGGGAGTGTGAGAGGGCCACACATGCCAGTGCTGTGGAGTGTGGGAGGGTGGCAGGTCGAATGGACGTTTCACAATTTCAGATGGGTCCACTCACCCCAAATTTAAAAGCACTGTCACTTGTTGTGGCTTCATACAGACATAAATGACGGCTCTTCTGAGCATAACCTCAGCCCAGAAATCTTGTACAAAAACCAGCAAGCAGCACCATGCCAGCGTCCACTGCCTTAGATGCATGAAGTACAGAGAAATGGGTTGACTCTTAGCTAAACTGACACAAGTGTTAGACACAAAATAAAAATTTCCTTATCACACCAAACACTTTAGTATATCATGTGACTGTGTAGAATTGTTCTGTTTAGTTTAATTGTATTTATCATCTACATTTTAGTATGTTACATTACTCAGCATTGCATACTAAATTAGTTTAAAAAGAAGAAATGGTTATTTTGATTCTCAGTTTGGAAATTTCAGTCCGTCAGTGCGTGGCTGGGTTGAGCTGGCACTGCATGTCCTGGGGCTCTGTGGCGGAGGGGTCTGCTCCCCGTGTGCAGCCAGGAAGCCTCGAGGTGGGGAGGAGGGGCCAGGGCCCAGGGCCCCGGAGCTGTGTGCTCGTCACATGAGCAGCTGGCAGTGCACGCCTAGGGTGCACAAACCCGCTGAAAAATGATTTTAGAATCAGTGAGTACAATTGCTGGCAAAACTGTAATAAACATGTTTAGCATTTTTGTCACTGGTAACAGAAGACATTTCTGAACTTGCTGTTACACAAAATCATTTTATGCATCAAATAATTACCCCTGGGTTGGCAAAGACTCAAAAAATGGTGAGTAGTTTCTGCAGTGGAGGCCAGATCTGCATGATGGTGGAGTTCAAAAAACTTAGTGAGGCTATTCACCAGGACAGCGTGTCCTCTTTTTAGGACTTTTGAAAGATAGATTGATGTTAACAGTTCCTATTAATATGCTTAATTATGATTTGGCTTTCCTGAATCTAGTGGTATAAAATCAATTTTATTAGCTAAGGATCCTAGAGTGTCTCCTGAATGAAGAGACTAGTAACTTTAGTTACAGGTCTGTTTTATCTTATGGGTTGTTCCTTCACAAACTCCTTACAGGCGAAAGTTTGCTGCTGTTCTGTTGGTGGCACATAAACAAGGCCCAGGTGAATGAGCCCCAGCAGCCTGGCTTCCCTGAGGGACAAGCCTACCCCCTCACACACACACCTTCCAGGCCAGCTTCTCCTGGGGTCTCAGTTCCTGGCTGGAGGAAGAGGGCTGCGCCCTCATGCAACCCTGACCCAACCAAGCGCAGTCACCTTGGTGCCACCCCAAGAGCAAGGCCACGTCCCCTCTTCCTCCAGTTCCCACCCCAGGAAAAGTGGCCCCATCCAGAGCAGTGCTCCAGCCTTCCAAAGTGATTGCCCAAGGTCCTTCAGGTTGCCTGTTCTCTCCTGTGAAGCTGCACCCATGGGTGTGCTCTATGCTCACCTGGGCAGCAGGACCCACTCAGCATCTGAGGAGCCGGAGCTGAGCCAGCACCTTGCTGGACGCTTGCCGAGGCTGCAGCCTGCTGCCTGCACTACACCAGCTGGGCTTGCTGGGCATGGGACTGCTGCCTGGGACAGAGCCCACCAGGGAGGCTCTGCCACCATGGGCTCCTCTCCCCTGCTTCTGGGGGGAGAGTTCACCTAATTGTAGAAAACACTGGATAACACACTTCTTAAAACCTGTACAGCAAAAGAAACCAAAACTGAGCCAGAAATCTGATATCAAACCAAATGGAAGACCCTTTGCATCAGGAGGTTGGAAGGCAATGATTTATTATGCTAGCAGGCTGGTGGGAATCAGGTCCAAATCACTAGCCCAGAGTCAGCTTTGGGTTTAGTTTATATAGGATTTGCAAGCAGGAAGTACAAAGCTGGGAGCAGGTTATCACTCTGTGCTCTCTTGGTCCCAGGGGAAAACAAGCTGGTGGGGGACCTCCTGGTGCTAGGAGGGGCCACGCTGTATGGCATCTCTAATGTCTGGGAGGAATACATCATCCGGACACGCAGCCGAGTGGAGTTCCTGGGCATGATCGGGCTCTTCGGTGCCTTCTTCAGTGGAATCCAATTGTGAGTAAAAACAGCAAGGAAATCCCAGTGTGGGCGAGGGACTGCTTGTGCCACTCTGTCCTCGGGTGTAAAGGTCAGGGCCAGAGAGCAGTCACCAGGCTGCCACACAGGATTCTGATGAAATCTGCAGATTTATTAATAAATTGCTCTCAAGATAAGCAAGTGTTTTATAAATTATTGTAAAACATTTAATGGGCCTTGAAGATAATTTATGACAAAATGTTAGAAGAACTTCCATCCTCCCAAACCATTGAGTGGGTTATTACTTAGAGAAGCAGAAAAATTAAGCATGAATGTCCCAATTCAATGCACTTCTGAAAGGAGACATCCTGTTTACTAGTGACAACTGCTAGGAAACTCACAATTTAAAATTACCCTCTTAAAAATTCTTTCTTTTATTGCCCACGGATGTACAAAAATAAACCATACTTCAAATGTATTTCTTAGAACTTAGGATTTCCATTTTCCTTAAAAATATAAAGATATAACACAAACATTCACTAAGGATTGGAGAGACAAAAGCACCAGTTTGGCAATAATTCTGGAGCAAATAAGTTATCACTTAAAGCATCACTCAGTGTCTGAACATTTATCATTAAAATGAGGGTCAAAGACAACGTAATTTTCTATCAGGAAAGGATGTATATCTTAGGTTCATGTAAGGAATAAAGGATGAGACCATAACCTCCAGTCTTACGTCACCAACTCCTTTTCCACAAAGAAGTAATTCTCAGTTCACCACATTTCTTTCTACAAAGTGAGTATTTTGTAATTGTGTTGGTTCAGTGTCTGAAATTATTTATGCAAGATGTTTTGGAATCACCTTAAACACACCTGGCATTTGGTCTGTGTCCAGCAATCCTCTGAAGTTTGGTGCCCTGAGATACTGATAAACAAGCAAACAAACCAGAAAAATGCTTGGTAGCAAGCCAGGGGTCCTCTTGTGCCCTTGTAATCCTAGCACTCTAGGAGGTTGAGACAGGAGGATTGCAAGTTCAATTATAGCCCAGGCAATTTAGTGACTTAGCAAGATTCTGTCTTAAAAAAAAAAAAAAAAAAAAGTAGTCATGTAGCTCAGTGTTGATTCAATCTCCAGCGCCACAAATAAAGAGAAAAAGTTCCGTAGCAAAAGACAAAAATGGAAAGATGCCATGGAGGATTTACTGGGGTGTATTGCGAAAGTGCAAAGGCTCGGCAAGAGGCAAACAATTGCCCTGTTGGGCTCTGCAGAGCCGGTCTTTGTAGCTGGATGGTGCCTCTATGGCGATCATGCCTGAGTCCCCTCTTTGGAGGTCTGGCGCTCGCTTGCCTGCCTCACGACCCTGTAACTTGGGCTGAGCCCCCGGGGATGCCATCCCAGGCTTGCTTGACAAAAGGGCACATCCGGGACCCACTGGACCCGTTGTGAATGGTGGGGCGGGCCCCACTCGGCCTGGGCCCTCTAGAGCCTGGGACTCACGGCACAGCAGCCCTGCACTTGTGAAGACCCAGCGTGGCTGCCCCACGGGCGCCCCCAGGCGTGCCCACCTGTGGGAAGCGCTGCTGGGGGGAGCACAGCCAGACGGGACTCACCAAGCGCTGAGCCCAGTAATCTCCCACACCGGCTCCTGCTTCTCCAGGAGCCATTGAGCAGGAGGAACTGGCTGGGGCGGGCGCAAATGAGCAGATAGCGAGGTCGGGCAGGGTCCTCGGTGCCCACCTCTGAGCCGCCAGCCACACCGGGCAAGGTCTCCCTGCTGAGCCACACAGCCTCTGTGTGGCCCGGAGTGGTGCTGAATCCAGCTGGAGGCGCTATGCTTTGTGCTAATGTGACAGAGAACAAGGAAGCAGAGCTCAGGGTGCTTTGCTCATCAGACCCACTTTCTTTGACTCCGCAGAGCCATCATGGAGCACAAGGAGCTGCTGAAGGTGCCCTGGGACTGGCAGATAGGTAAGGTCGCGGTGCCCGGCACAGAGCAGGGCATAGGGGGAGCGGTGGTGCTGGGAAGGACGGAGGTGCATGGGACTCAGGGGTGCAGGACACAGGGCAGCAGAACCCCTTGGCATCTTAGGGACTCGGCATGCTGCAGGGCCTGGGCTGCAGGGCTCCCCCCGGCTTCCTGTGTGAGCATCGGCCCTGGAGCACTGCTGAGGGCGGCTTGGGACAGGGAAGTGTGTCCCTGGGCTAAAATGCAGGAAGAAAGCAAAACGCTTCGAGGTGCAATGGTGCAGAGGCAACAGTGGGCTTTGGCCCCTAAACATAAAACTGATGTGATTGTTATAAAGCGGCACTTTAGTAAAGAGGAGCAAAGGGAATGGGATTCTGCCACCATTGCACCTTGCTGAAGGGAGCGGTTTGCTCAGAGGTCAGCCGACCCCTCCCAGGTGAGCTCAGCAAAGGCCACACCCATTCAGCCACCAGCAGTCCCCAGCGCATCGCAGACACCCCTGTGCCTCACTCACTTTCCTCTCCGAATGGGGACCAGGGCTTTAGCACCTCGGTGGTGCCGAAGTGACCTGTAGGGCTGCCAGTAGTGCCCATGGGCTCCCCACAGGCTCTTCCTGAGGTGCAGGGTCCCCGCAGGGACACAGAGCCGGGCTGGATAGCAGGGACCAGGAGGGTTGTAGAGTGGACGTGGACGCGGCCATGCCGAGGCTGGCCGCAAGCCTGATGGCACCGCCCTGGTGTCTGTCACAGAGTCCTGCCACTTTCCTTTTCTCCAGCGTGGCACAGAACGCTGTAATTAAATGCAAACCACTGGCAAGACAGGCTGGGGAGGAGGAGAGGCTGCAGGGTACGGAATCCTCTGCCTCTGAGACACCAAGCTGGCATCCCAGGTGACCCTTGCCCAGCAGCGCTCCACCTGAGGCCTCTGAGGGTAAATTAATTTGCAATCGATGGAACTCCTCCTCTAGCTGTGTGGATGCCAGACACATGTCCCTAGAGGCTCTGTTACCATCGGTTTTAGTTAAACATGGCCTCAAAAGGTAGCTTGATTCTGGGATCCTAGGCTTGCATTACAATGTCAGTCCCCGGAAGTCCAGGCCACGAGGAAGGTGTGGAAGGGGCACATCGCAGGCTCCGTGTAACTCCTGGCAGCCTGAGGCTGAGCATGCACTCCTCCTGTTCTTTCTGAAGCTCCCCTGGGGTTGGGGTGTTGACACCAGGACCTTCGTCCTCCTTGGTTCACTGCAACCACTGTGTGGCTTCGCTCAGTTCCAGGCGGACTGAGCACAGAGAATCTGCTTATTAAGTGAACAAAGGAATGAATGGGGGCAGTGAGTCCTGTTCTACCCGCTCTCAGCTCATGGGACACGTGGACATGGGTGCGAGGGGCGAGGCAGGGCCTGGGCTTGGCCTGGCACTGTCCACTGGGCACTGAGAGACACACGGCAGCCACTGGGCAGCCGCTAAGCCTCGCGGACCCAAGGGG
>RJWM01010339.1:0-64062 GCA_004363535.1 Dasyprocta punctata
CCATCCACCACCCACCATTCACCACCCACCACCCACCACCCACCATCCACCCACCCACCTACCATTCTATCCATCTAAATGCCTTTGCAGAGCCCCTGTAGCTACTTTTTTTGGAGCAGGCAGGCCTGTGGTGTTTCTTTGCCTCATCAGACTTTCTCACCTTGGCTCACTTGTTTCGGGTATGTCCACTACTTCCACAGAACATCAGAACCCCTCTGTGACAGCAGTGCAGGCCGCACTGGAGCCTCTCTTTCTACTCAGCCTCCAGGAACCCAGAGCTTCTCCACCTGCTCTGGCTGCTTCTGCTCCTTACCTAGAGCCTTGCTGAGCTCTGTCTCCCAGGTTTCTCAGGAGTGGGGGATTTGTGCACATCTGGGAGGTGCCAGGAGCTGAGTCCCACCTGTGGACGTGGCCAGCAGTGACTGCAGGCTGCTTTAACCATGTGCAGCATGGTGCACATGTAAAGTGTGGCCTGGTGCACTCAACACTGCAACAACAGCCTGGGAGACAGCTTTGCTCCGACCACACGAAACGGGCTCTGGTGTTCCCCGTGAATTGTTAAAATGCCACTGTTGCCTGATGAGTGGAAGCCACGGTCTGCTCACTGCTCTGCAGGGAAACTCGGGCCTCAGCCCGGAGATGACCTGTGCCCTCCCAGGGGCTGTGCTGCTGTGGCCACAAGGCCCGAGCCTGCGATGGGGAGGAAGCCTGGGCAGGGCAGTGGGTGACCAGGAGGAAGGAAGGCAGTCCTGGGCCCCGAGGCTGGGCTGGACTGCTCCTGACTCGTTTGTCCGGAACCCACAGGGGACACAGCTGCCCCGAGGGACATGGGGTGGGCACCTGCTGTCCCTCTCATGCCAGGACACACTTGGCCTGCAGAGGGAGGAGGCGGCCACTGGCGGGGTCAGATCCCTTCTCTGCTGGGTCCGCAGCCTGGTCAGGAGCCCTAAACTGGCTGTGGTCAGCGTGTGGTCTTCATGGGGACTGGGACACCTCAGGAAAAGTCCCCGGGGGCATGGCATCTGCTGACTCTGCTCCAGGGCCGGGTGCTGGATCCGTCTCTGATGCAAAGAGCTTCCAGCAGCAGCAATCGCTGCTGAGAAAATCCATGGGATCTGAGGTTGCCCGTTACTCTCTCACAGGCCAGCAACCCAGGAGAACAGAGACCTGGCCTCCATTTCCACTCTGTCGCACCCTGCAGCAACTGGGAGCCTTGACCTCCCCAAACTGCACCCAACTGCCCCAAGGTTGGCCCTGAGGTGGCTGGAGCAGGGCGTGGAGGAGCTGGAGACGGCAAAGAGCTGTGAGAAGAGGGACGCTTGCAATGGGCCAGGCGCCCAGAGGAGGTGGAGGCCGGCGTGGGCTGTGGGCAAGTTGGGGCCCAGGCCCCCTGGAGGGCTCCCCTCAGCAGGGCAGCAGGAAGGACGGGTCCTCCGTTCCTGCTCCCCACCCTGCGGGTCTCCAGGCAGCAAGGGCCAAGTGTGGCAGAAGCACACCTGGCCCCCAAGCCCTCAGCATGGGACAGGGCCTGGCCCGCAGTGTTCCACAGGTTCCCTGAGGCTGGGGCTCCTGGCCACTCCGGTGCCCACGCCCAGGCTTCAGGTCCACCTGCCCTGGGTCTGAGTGGGGTCCACAGGGGCAGCAGTGGGACCATGAGTGCCAGAGCTGCTGCTTCTAGGAGGAGCCAGGAGCTCGGGTGCTCAGCTAACCTAGTCTGACCTTGGCCCTGACCCATCGACCCCATTACTGGGGTGGTGGCCTGGGCTCGGGGCCAAGAGGGGGCTGGTGGGTACCTGATGACCGAGATGGGGATGAAGGAGCGGGCTCCCCAGCAAGCACCATCCAGCCTAGACCCTCAGCCCTGTGCTCCCCCAGGGTTGGCCCCAGGTACTGACTGTGTCTTCAGAGCACCAGGGCTGCTTAGTGACCTGCTGTTGGGCCCAGCAGGTCACTCAGCAGTTTGCGGTGAATTTGGGTTCTGTCCACTCTGAGCTCCATTTGAGTGGGCGTGGTGGCCTCCCTGATGCATGGTCACAGTTGGCGATGAGGATCCCTGTGTCCTCAGAGAGCGAGGGGCACCTGACCCTGAGGACCCTCTGTCCCGGAAAGCAGGATGCAGCCCTGGGACACCCAACTCCTCCTGCACCCTTGGCCGCCCTTGCAGAGGCACCTCAGCTTCCTGCCTGGTGGTGCTGGGCGTGGACCAGGCCTGTGGGCCACGACTGGTCCTGGGAAGAGCACGAGGACCCAGCTGTTCTTGAACCAGAGGCGGCAGATGAAGAGGCTGCAGCACCTGCTGACTGCAGCCCACCCCAGGGGAGCGTGGGGCTGAGGGTCGTCTGGACGGTGCTCACTGGGGTGTCCGCTCCTGCGTCCTCAGCCTCAGCACTGCACACCCACCCGCCCCTTCTCGGCCCCGAGCTCAGGCCAGTGACAGGGTTGATGGGTCAGAGCTGAGGTTGGACAAGGTCGGCTGAGCACCCGAGCTCCTGGCGCCTCCTCGAGGCCGAAGTTCTGGCACTCATGGCGGCCTCTTCCTTCTCAGGTGAAAAGGGCCACCTGCTGCTGGCACAGGGGAGGCTGCCGCCCCTCACAGGCATGTGTCCTGGTGGCCAGCAGCCCCCGTGCAAACATGGGACCCTGGGGATAATGGGTTCCATGCAGGAACCCTGGCTGGCAGGGGTGGCTAGGAGGTCCCAGGCCAGCGGCACAGGCACTATCAGCCGGAAGGGCAGGAGCCCAGCCAGCAGCGGCAGGGAGTGGCCACAACCCACTGCCCAGCAGGGCTGCGTCCAGCCTCGCTGCATTCTAGCCCGGGACACGGGCCTAGGTGCCACACAAGACACAGGACCACATTTCATTCACAATCAAGGCTGTATTTATCTTCACTGATTGACATGAGAACGTAACGTTGAAATAACCAGAGGCCGTGGTGGGAAACAGGCTGTGAGTAAGAGTGGAATACAGCAGACGGCTGGGCGGACAGGAAATCAGAGGACCCGCGAAGGTACACAGGCGCTCGCGTGGGTACGACAGCAACGCCGAAACCCGGCGCACGCCCGTAATCCCAGCACTGGGGAGACTGAGGCAGGAAGATGGGAAGTTTGAGGTCAGCTTGGGCAACTTACGGAGACCCTGTCTTAAGATTAAAAAACAGAAAGAGCTGAGGATGTAGCTCAGGGGTAGTTTCCCTGGATTCCATCCCTAGAACCACAATAAAAAACCCAAATGGAATCGGGCAGAGGCATGGAAGGACATGCCTAGGACAGACGTGTGCAGCAGAGGCACACGCACCGTGTCTGCTGTGACAGCCTTCGGACTGCTGAACGTCCACCGTTCTACTCGTCTGGCACAGAAACTCTGAGAACACCGCATGACCGGCACCAGGCCCACGGTGTGTCCTCGCGGCCGGAGTCGGCCAGTCCAGGAGCCCTCGTGAGCCCCCGGCAGCAGAAGCCAGGGCACCATGGTCCCCGAAGCCACCGCGGGAAGGACCCAGGCGGCAGCGGCAGGGTGGTCGCGGGCGTCTGGCCCGTCTGTGCTTGCGTAGTTGAGGGAGGCTGCCGCAGCGACGCGGACCTGAGGGCCTTTCCAGCCGACGGCGGGTGTTCGTGGCCGTATTAAACATGCAGCCAGAGGGTTTCTGGAAGCTTTTTATAAAGACTTCCCAGGTTGAGAATTTAATAACATCTTATATTGATATTAACCGTATTTACACTTTCATTTTTTGAAAACAAAACCCAAAAAATCCTCTTACACGTCTGCATAATAGAATAAGGCAAAAACCAAAGCTTTGTACATTATTAATTGTTATTTTAATATAGATCTGTGACTGCGGTTCCAAGGACCGAGGGAGGGCAGAGCCGGGCCTAGTGGCCTCACAGTGCGTGGACGGAAAGGCCGTCCGTCTTCTCTCCATAAATAAGACGAGACCTGGGGCTGGAAAGGGGGCCGAGTCCAGTAAATCCCAACCCCAACTACAAATTATTTTTTGGTTAAATGTCTGAACAGCACAAAATTAAGAAAAGTACAAAACCATTAAAAACGCTTCTCACCTGTGGGGAAAAGTACAAAGTAGGGGTTTCGGCGGCCCGTCTCCAGCCCGCACGCCCGCAGCCGAGTCCGCCCGGCGCTACCGGGCTTCCACCTCGTGTGGGTTGCGCGCCGGGTACTCGTGGGGCTCCCCCCCGGGCGCCAGCGGTGCAGGCCTGGGGCGCGCGGGGACGCCGGGCGCGGCCACCAGCGGGGGCGGCACGTGCAGCGCCAGGTTGCAGTCGCAGCCCAGGCCCGGCCCCGGGGCGTCCTCCCCGCGCTCCTCCTTCACCTTCACGGCGGCTCCGGGCGCGAGCTCGCGGCCCAGCCTCCCGGGCAGGCGCAGACTGTCGCCCAGGGCGGCCTGGCTGCAGGGTGACGGCGGGCGCGCGGCCAGCATGGCACCGTCCTCCCGCACCTGAGCCGGCGAGCGGGGGTCCTTGACGCGGGACTCAGGCGCGCGCAGAAGCAGGGCGTGCGTCACCGGGGGTCGAGGCAGGCGTGACTTCTCCAGGAGGTCCCTACAGGGGCACGGAGGTCAGCGTCTGCTCTGCCCTTCGTGCCAGGCCCAGTCCCTCAGCACGCGGGCGACAAGAGTGACACAGCTTTCCTCGCAGAGGGTCCAAGCCGATACCTTCCTCACTCTCACAGGAAGGTCTGACCACCTGCAAACGCGCGTGCCCTCGGGCACGTGGAGGGTGGGAAGCCCCCTGGCCTGTAGCAGAAACTCAGCCAAGCTGGTCCCACCCCAGCGACTGTCACCTGGGCCAGGTTTGGGCTCACTCTGTGCCCGGGCGCCACCCTAAGGAGGCCCACTGGGGAGCTGGAGGCTTTGGGCTCTCACAGCCCACAGGGCACATGTGCCCCCTTCTCCGCCTCCACCTGGACCCTGGACAGGCCTGGCCCTCAGCTTGGGACCTCCGCCACTGTCTCTATCTGGGGCTTATCTCGCCAGCCAGGTGGACCAGCACGTGGCCCCTTCCTGGGGTTCCCCCAGCCTGTGCACCCCCCCCAACATCCATCGCTTCCAGGGACCCTGCGAGTTCAGGGTTCAGAAAGTAAGTGGAGAAGCTGTGGGGTAAGCCCAGAGCCACTGGGCCTTCCGGCTGAGTGGGGTCCAGGCCCAGTGTGGTCTGCACCTCCTCCCCGAAGGCCACACAGACCATGGGGATCCGTGTGCTGCAGGGAGCGGGGAGCCCCTTCTGTCTGCTCCCCCAAGCCTCAGGGAGGGGAGTCACTTATTCCACTCATGGACTTACGCCAGGGTCTGCCCTGGGCACCCTGGACCCCAAGCCTAAGCCATCTGCCCACCGTGCCAGGGTGGGGTCTTCCCACCTTCACCCCACCCCGGGGAGATGCGCTCTGGGCAGAGCGTCACCAAGGCTGTAGGTGGGGTGCGAGGCGCAGAGGGGGAAGGGGGAGGGGGGGACAGAGGGAAGGGGAACCCTCACCGCTCGTGCTCCTCGAGGCCCGGCTCCGGTTCCTGGGACTCCCGCACGTGGCTGCTCAGTGCGTCAGTGGGCTTGGGCCACGGGGGCGGCGTGGGGAAGGAGGGCGGCGCCCGGTGCAGCCGGCTCCACGCCTCGTGCGGGCTGGGCAGGCCATGCAGCGGGGAGCCCTCCTTGGGGGTGAAGATGCTGCCCCCCGGAGCTGGTGAGGGGGCACGGGTCAGCAGCCAGGCCTCCCGAGCCCACCCTGTCCTGGCCCGGGGACCCAGCCGGGCGGGAGTCGCTCACCCAGTGTGTGGCTGCCCAGCCCTCCGAAGGCATGGCTGCCCAGGCTGCCCAGTCCCCCGAAGGTGCCCGATCTGCCGAAGGGGTCTGCAGGGAGGAGGAGCTGGGTCTGCGGCTGGGCCGGGGACCCCTGGCCCTGCCTGACTCCAGCCCGCAGGTGCCGACCCAACCTCCGCACCTTCATGGGACCCACCTGTCAGGTGAGCGGCAGACAGGAAGCTGGCGTGATGGGCAGAGGGTCCCAACGGGTGTGCAGCAGGGTGGGCGGCACCTGGGGAGGGGCGGGGCGGGCAGGTTGGCAGCGGTCTGGAGATCCAGCAGGCGTCCTGCAGTGTCCCGGGAGACACTGCTGCTCGCCTCCCCCTTCACCCGGCTGTGCAGTGAGGGAGTCCAGTGGGGTGAGGCAGAGGCCAGTCCTGGATCTGAAGGGTGGGTGACCTTCGGCAGCAGCCAGAGCCACCATGGGCCCCAAGGGGCCAGAGTGTGGCACTGGCAGCAGGGAGCCCCAAAGGAGAGAAAAAGCCAAGTCAAGTGAACCTTGATCAGGGTGTTCCTGAAGCCATCGCCTAGACCTGACGGCTGCCTAGAGCAGGGGCTGGGTCTTGGTCAGTACCAGTCAAGTCTTGGGTATGGAACACACAGCCCCTTGCGTGGGCTCCCTGGACACAGCACCAGTTCAGTGGGGTGACCTCAGCATCTGCCCTACACCCCAGCAACCCATTAGGCCTCCAGAACCAAATATGGAGAATAACTGTGGCATACTGGGCTGGGCAGAGCTGGGGAGAGTGCATCGGTGCTGTGGCCAGTCAGGGGTTAGGCTGCTGTGGGGCACACGGCATCCTAGAAGGGGGGACCCTCGAGGTGGGTTGGGGCAACATTCAGAGCTTCTAGTCTGCACTGAAACCCCCAAGAAAATAGTCACCCCATGGGAAGCAGCTGGACAGAGAAAACGAGTGTATCCAGCAGAGCGGGTGTCCCCGAGCATGGACCCTCACCCCCAACCACGGCCCTGTGCGCCCAAGCGCGGCCCGGCGCCCCTGACCACAGCCCGGCATCCCTGACCACGGCCCTGTGCACCCCAAGCATGGCCTGGCACCCCGTGAACATGGCCTGGTGTCCCCAAGCGCGGCCCTGCGGCCCCAACACAATCCTTGGTATCCAAGCGTCTGAGGTGCAGGGCTGCCCCTTGGAATTCGGTTCCTGGAACTCAGATTCAGGGTTCTGGGTGTGTCCCACTGACCCTGCTTTACTGAGAGTCACACCCCCTGCCTGCCACAGACTATGCGCCGGGCCCAACTGCTCTGTGTTCTGTCACTCTGGGGACAACATGACCCCTCCCATGGGCACCCCCTGGGGTCTCCACCTGTCTGAGGGATTCAGGGCTCTGGCGAACGACCTCGGCCAGGGGCTGCCCAGGGCTCACCAGTGCTGGAGAAGAGGGGCCGAGCCAGGTCCTGTGGGTAGTGGGCCCCAGAGACCACGCCTGGGGCGGGAAGCCTGCTGGACAGGTCCAGCTTTGCGCCCACCTCCAGCTTGTGTGGGTCCAGCTGCAGCTGCGGAGGACAGCATAAGTGTGGCGGGGGGCGGCCGCCAGCCCCGCACCCTTCCACAGCCTGCTCCCCCCAGGGCTGGCTGTGCTGCTGCAGGGGGCGCCAGGTTTCCAAGGACAGAACGCAGGACTGCTCTGCAAGTTGAATTTATTAAAGTTTAACGCAATGGAGCTGCCTGCCCCTCAGCCTTGCTGGACGCCATGGCTGACAGAGCGGTCTGGCTGCACAGGGACTGGAGTGACCACTCCTAGGCCACATGCAGTTCAGCCTGGCCTTTCACCCACTATGGAAACTGGGCTGGCCTTGAGCTCACAGCTGTCCTCCTGCCTCAGCCTCCAGAGTGCTGGGATTACAGGCACATGCCACCACACCTGGTTTGTTGGTTGTTTGGCTTTTTATTTTTTTTGAGACAGGGTTTCATTTTGCAGTTCAGGCTGGCCTTGAACTCACTATGTAGCCCAGGCTGACCGCAAACTTGCAGCGATTCTCCCGCCTCAACCTCCCAAATGCTGGGATTACCGGCGTGCCCGGGTTTTTAGACACAAGGTCCTGTTATACAGTTCAGGCTGGCAGTGAGCTCAGCGATTTCCCTGCCTCAGCCTCCTGAGTGCTGGAGTCACAGGCGCACAGACCTCAGGCTCATCCTGCCACTCACCAAGAGGGAGTGGGTGCTGTGGCTGAAGGTAGGTGGGAGGGCCAGATAGGCCTGAGTGTCTGGGGTCGCTTGACCTGCTCCCTGCCACGGGGTGTGACCACACCAGCCCTCACTGGTGCAGCTAGGCAGAGCCTAGACACTGCAGCCCCCCGCTCTCCACGGAAACCACGTCGCAGCGACAGCCCCCCTCCAGCCTCTGAGGGAGCACCTTGACTCTGCTGTCTCCCGAGGGCCACCCAGGCATCTGGGTGTCCTGGACCCCTGCCTGCACACCGCTGCGTGCAAGAGCACGGAGTGTGAGGCCGTGTTCGTCTCACCTTCGTCTTCTGCTGGTGGTGGAGAATCTGCCAGGCAATCTGCACGTGCACCGCACACCACTTCCCGGGCTTCTGGGGGACAAGGAGGGCTCAGGGCCTGGTGCAGGCACCCGGGCCCCAGGGGACAAGGAGGGCTTGGGGACCCGGCGCGGGCACCCGGGCCCCAGGGGCACCTGCTATGCCGACTCACCCTGGTCACCGTCCGGTACGGGTCAGTCACCTGCGGGGACAGAGCAGAGGGTGGTGACGGCCGGCTCTGCATGCCAGGAGCAGGACAGGACAGGATGGCGTCCCAGGAACGGAGGGCACTGACACCTACCCCGGGGCCTTTCTGCAGGAGGGCATGGACAGCAGTGGCTCGGCCCGGGACCTGGATCGGGTTTGCAGTCTGGAGCAGGGTAGGGAGAGAGGAGTGTGTGACCCAGAGGAGGCCCCGCCCAGGCGGTCACCACAGCCCTGTTCAGGGTCTAGGCTGGGGGAAGAGCCGAGGCACAGGGCGCCCACGCTACAGGCAGGGGCTCCCCGACGCTTGTGTCCAGTGCGCTGGCTCTTCCGGCTCCTCCTTGCCTGGTGAATGTGGTGGCTGCGCACTCCACGCCCGACACCCTCCTCTGTGGCAGTCTGGGATACCAGTCCCTCTCTCCCTTGGGACTGGGTCCTAGGAACCCTTTCTGCCCATCTGTGACAGTGCTACCAGCTCACAGGCTCCTCAGAGTTGGGGGCCCAGGAGAGGCCTGGGCTGCGTCAGGCATCAGGGCAGCTGGGAGCAGCAGGTGCGGGTCACTGGGGCTAGACACTGGGTCCCTTCCCCAGTGGTCAGGCACACCAGACCTCATGAAACTGGCTGCCCAAGGGAGGCTCAGCACGTCCCTGCCCTGGTCAGAGGTGGTTCATGACCTCCTGCGACGCAGACGGCCCAGGCCAAACACCTGCACCAGGGCTGAAGTGCACAGGCAGTGGGCACGTGCGGGAAGGTCCTCTCTGCAGGCCACCGCCCCCTGTCAGGGGCACTGCTGGTCCAGAACCCTGTTCTCCCCCAAGTCCTGCCCTCACCCCCAATACCCACTGCCCAGCACGACTGGTACCTTGGGCTGGAAAGCGCCCTGCAGGGACCCAAGGGGGCTGGCATGTGCAAGCAGGGTGGGCAGCCCTGGGACGGCGGAGGGGACGGCCGGGTAGAGCTGGAAGAGAAAGAGAGGTTGCTGTTCCTTGGAGTCCCTAGGGTGCCCATGCCCCGCCCCAGGGCCTGCACACAGGCACTCACGCTGGAATGTCGGAAGTAGGGGCTGTCCAGCTTGGGCGAGAACTTGTCAAACTGCAAGGGAAGGAAGAGTGGTGAGGTTTCCCCCGTCTGGCAGCCCCGTGGGCCTGGCACCTGCTCCCGCTGGCCAGATGGGGAGCGGTTAGGGCCTCTGTGCCTCCCAGGATGGGGGCCCACAGTGGCTGTGTCCAGGCTCCTGAGGCACCCAGTGGAGCCCCCGCAAAGGCATAAAATCCTGGTTAGGGGCAAGTAGGGGGTAGGCCCAGGCTCCGAGCACCTGGGACCTGGGCCGGCACGGCCTCCGCTCCTGAGACAGGGAACATGAGAGCCGCCCGGGGGGCCTAGTCCTCTCCAGGCCTGCAGACCCAGAAGCCAGCCACAGCCGGACGCTAAGACGGGTGTGGGCGTGGCCCCCGGAGCAGGTCTCATGCATGTGGACAGCCAGGATGGCCGTCCAGGACGGATCTCCGGCATGGCTCGGGGCTGGCCTCTAGGGGCGAGCTGACAGACCCAGGCTGAGCAGGGACTGTCCAGACAGGCGGAGAGACAGAGGGAGCTGGCACCCACCCCTACCCGCATGTGCTGGCCTGCGTGTACCTGCCCCCCGCCAACACGCGGGCCTACGCACCGGTGGGGGTGCGGCAGGCGGCATGAGCGGCGCTGGGGGCAGCCCCGGGAAGGGGGCGAATGTGTGTTGGTGCTGGTGTGTGTGCTGGTGAGTGTGCTGGTGAGTGTGCTGGTGGAACTCGGCCCGCAGCAGGGCACCCGGACCCAAGGGGGCCCCTGGCCGCTCCGTGCTCTGCACCAGAAACCGCGTGTTCAGCTCTTGCCTGAGCAGCTCCTGATCTACGAGAGAAAAGAGAGAGAGACAGAGAGGCACGTCGGCCACGGGCTCCCGCGGGGCGACGCGGATAGTCACCTGGCACTCGCGGCTTCGGCAGGCCAGGCTTTGGGGGCCACTCGCCACGTGCGGGCCGGGGGGTGGAGGGAAGAGAGGAGCCTGTGACCAAGTACCAATCAGAATCCCCGCATGAGGCTGGCAATACATGATTGGCTGGCTGAGGGGGAGCCACAGGCTGGCATCTGGAGGTGAGAGAGGAGCCGTGAGCCCGCCGCCACCCGTGCCGACCCGCGTGCCCGTCCCATGGGGACACTGGTGACGCCACTCCACAAAGCCCATGGCCGCCCGAGGAGGAACCCTGGGGCCAGGTCCAGGACAGCTGGGAGGTAGAGATGGGGGGCTCCGTCTGTCACCCTGGCCCTCTACACCTGACCTAGTGTCACAGAGGGGCAGGGACGGTGGTGGCCGGGGTCCGGGAGAGCGGGGAGGGAGGCTGTCTGTGGGCCCACCAGGCCAGGGGCCAACCAAAGCCCCACGATCACCTACCTGTGGGGTGTCCTGGGACCACCAGGCTGCCGGGCAGCGCCGGGGCGGGGGGCAGTGTGGGCGTGGCGAACATGGCCTCGGGCTGATGGTGCACCTGGGCCCGGAGCGCCAGGTGTGAGGTAGAGAAGTGGGGGCCCGGCCCCGACAGTGACAGCGACCCGTGCTTCCCCAGGCCCAGTGAGGCGCCGCTGCTTGTGATGCTGCTCCTGCCGGGGACACAGGGCTCAGTGCCACCAGCCACTGAGGTCCCTGTCCCCACCCCCTACCGCCCTCCTCCCAGGCCTGCAGGCTCCGCCCTGAGGCTGGTGCTGCCCCTAACCACATTCCCAGACAGTGCAGGCCCTGCCCCCCACATCCCAGTCCCACGCACCTGAGGCCCGGCAGGTGCAGGCCTGAGGGTGCCACCTGGCCAGGGCCCGAGAAGGCGCCCAGGGGCGCAGGTTCCTGCGTCTGAGTAGTCTGTGTGGGCAGCGAGGCCGTGGGCAGAGGGGCGTGGCGCAGCACCGCCTCAGTCCTCAGTAGCGGGGTGGTGCGGGCCCCGGGCGGCGCTGTGGGCAGGGTGGCCGCGGGCAGGAAGGGCTCAGTGCTGAGCTCGCAGCTGCGTTCCAGGCCAGACACCTTGGGGGCCGCCCCAGCCCTGGCCTCCGATCCCTCGCCTGGTGCTGCACCTATGGAGTGGGGCGTGGGCTGGGCTGTGTGGTGGCCCTGGAACTGCCTTATCTCCGCGACCTCGAGGCCCAGGCCCACCCATGAAACTACTGGGGGCCCTCGGTCACTCATTCCGGTGGGCAAGCAGGTGTAGAGGTCACACCCTCCACTACGCCTGGAGGGGGGCCAGCTGGTTTCCACAGGTGGAGAGGCCCACCCCACTTCCACCCCGGACCCCGACTCCCTGCTCCCCTCCTCCTCCAGCTGCTGTGCCACCTGTCCTTCTGGAGCCCTGGTGGCCAGTGGTTGGGGGAGGCTGCTCCTGGGCCCTTACCCATTGTCCTGGGCTACCAAGCCCGCCCCCAGGGTGACCAGATGCCCAAGGATCCTTTCGGTCCCTGAGACCTGGAAGCCGGCTGTACTGTGCTCACCTGTGTCGGTCACTGGGGCAAAGAGCAGCTCAGAGCTCACGGATGCCTGAGGAGAGAAAAGGTTCAGGACCAGGGCTGGGGTGAGCTGGCCCTCAAAGCCCCCTGCACACCCACAAGTCCATGGTGGGGCAGAGTCCTGAGGGAGCACATTGCATGGGCGTGGGAGTCAGCTGGCCAGGAGGGGGGAGGACTGTCCAGCAGGCGGGAGACACGGAGTCACTCCTCCCACATCCAAGGGTGGCAGAGCTTTGCTCTGGGGCCCAGTGGCTGGGCAAATGGCCCCTGAGGGGTGAGCCCACCAGGTGACAGTGCCGTGTGACACCTGGAGAAGCTCACTGTGTGCGCCCTGGTGACCACGAAGTGCCCACTGTGCTCTGCAGTACCCTGTGGGGCTCTGGAGAACAAGCTCAGTGACAGTGGCCCAGGTCAATCTCTTCTCCCCAGTCTTTTCCCCTTTTTGCCAAGCAGCTTCATTGGGGCAGGAACTGCATGTGTGCCTCAAACCTATCCAGAGAACCCCACCCCTGGGGTGATGGTGCTGGCCCCGGGGAGGTCGAGGCCCGAGGCCTGGTGAAGGGGACAGGCGTCGTCCACGCCCCCCACAGTGAGCAGCGGCCTTCCGCAGACGCAAGCTCTTTGGAGCCTGCCCCGTGGCATTTCCACGCTCCAGACAGCTCGAGCAAGCTGTGACCGGGCTCCAGCGCTTTCCGACAGCAGCCCAGGCCCGGAGGTGCGGTTCACGTACCAGGCAGCCACCCACCCAGCACAGATGCGCCACGGCGACTCTGGAGCCTCGAGGAACGGCACACTCTTTGCTGCGATCACGGAAAGAGACTCTAGCCATCCGCTTTCCCCTCCAGCCTCAGGCCCGCCCGGGCCATGTAAGGTGCAGGGACCCAGCCCTGGGGGCTTTGCAGGCGGTTCTGGCACTGAGTTCTGCCCGGCAGCAGGGAGCCTCCCGAGGACCTCAGGGGCACTGCTCCACGTGGGCAGACGCACGTTTGTGTGCGTGTCTGCAGGCGTGGTAAGGTGCACGTGTGTGGCAGTGTGTGCAGGGTACGAGGCACACGAAGCACACACCTGTGTCTGACAGCAAACCTTAGGGAGGTACAGAGGACACGTGCCTAGCTGGGGGTGGCGGCTGCCCCAGGGGTGGGGCGAATGAGGGGGACAGATGGGGCTGGGGCCTCAGAGACTCAGCTTCGCTCCTCTGAAGCCCCCCACAGGAGAATGAGTTGCTACCACTCACGCAGACGAACCACGACAACAAAAGTAGCAGACAGCCTGAAAGGGAATGGCGAGGTCCAGCCGGGTATAGGCAGTGAGGGGCGGCGCTGGGTGCGAGGGGCACGAGGCACGTGGGGGACAGCCTTGCCAGACCAGAGGAGGGCCTGAAGGCCAGGAAGGGCACCTCGCCCAGGAGCTGCACGTGAAGATGCCTGCTGGCCACGCTGTGCCACCAGCCCCACCCCACCTGGACAGGATGGCCTGAGGGAGGCCAGGCTCCTGCTCCGCCCAAGGCTTGGCAGGGGCAGCAGTGGTGCAAGGTCTCTGGCCTCCAGCACCCACCAACAGGCAGAGCGGAGTGCCCAGCCACACCACAGGCCACCTCAGCATGGCGGGACGGCCCCTGCCACGCATGCACACTGGCCTCTCCCAGGAAGCCAGGCCCCACACAGTGGGTGTCACAGGCCCACTGGGGAGCCTGCAGCACCCATCGAGGAGGCAACGCCGGGTGCTGGGCAGAGGTGGCGCACAGCCCATCCAACAGGAGCACCTCACAGCACGAGAGCTACAGTGCAGAAACTGAGATGCAGTTGCAAGGTTCCAGCAGGGGAAGGCAGGCGGAACGGAAATGAGAACCCAAAGGACACCGTGTCCAGGAAAGGCCTGAGCATGTGGTGGGCAGAGGTGTGTGTGCAGGGGTCCAATGCACGGTGTGGAAAGCAGTATGCTCCGGAAAAGGGAGGTGGCCCATGCCTGCAATCCCAGGTCCTTGGGATGCTGAGGCAAGAGGCCCCCAGGTCTGAGGCCAGGCCTTGTCTCAGAATAAAAAGCTGGGGATGTGGTTCAGTGGTACAACACCCCTGGGTTCTACCCCCAGTACTATACACACAAAGGGGAGGTGGAATTCCCATTCAGCCCAGACAGGACACAGGCACACATGAAGAACCTGCAGCAGTGTGATCGGGCGCTCTACAACCTGCGAGAACAGGGCCCTTCCTGCACCCTGCACACCTGCTGAGGGGCAGGGCACGCAGAGCCACCAGGTGGGCTGGGATCTGTGTGGCACAGAGGGGACTGTTTTCTGCTCTGACGGCGAGACCGCTGTGCACTGAGCATGCTCGGCAGACAGGCGCGGGGCAGGGGACACTCCTGTTGCCCGATCTCAGGGCCCCAGCATGGGCCCCTGGCTTCCGATCCTACCTGTGGTCCCTGTGGGTAAGGGGTCTCCCTGACCAGCTCTGAAATCAGGGTGTGCAACCCCCACTTAAGGGAGGGGCTTCTGCCTCAGAGCAGCTCAGCTCCTGGCCCTTTCGGGGGTCTCGTTAGCACCACTAAGGCCTGGGAGTCCGAGTCACATCACACACAGGTGAGGGTGTGTCTCCCTGCTTCTCTGCCACATGTGTCCCAAGGCACCCTGGAACTCCGGCGGCCCTGGGAGGTGTGTGGTCACCTCCTCTGGGGACTGGGCCGAGTGCCCGAGTGTCAGCTCCGGTTCCCTCGGTGCCCCTCTGGCTTGTGTTTCTTCCATCCTGAGACCCGAGTCAGAGCAGTGCACCCACTGAGGACCTCCCAGGGCTTGGGCTGCTCCCGGCTCTGTGGACACTGGGTGGCCCTGGCCGCACACCAGGGCTCCTGCACTCAGGACTGATGGTCTCCCCTGGGTCCTGACCCCTTCTCCTGCACTGGAGGGTGCTTGCCCCTTCTTTGTCCTGGCTGTCTCTGGTGTGGCGGGGCAGCAGTCCCGGGAGGACGGTGGGGTGCTAGGGCCAGCTGGAAGCCCCCGCCAATGGCTGTGAGGTGGCAGCTGCGTCTGCTGAGGAGCCCAGCGTATGGTGGTCTCATTATCTAGCAGGGATTCTGGGCTGTAGCGCAGTGTTAACTGCTCCAGCGCCTCAGAGGTCCCAGCACCACACCGCCACCCGAGGAGCACCCGAGAAGCAGGAGCAGTGCGGGGCTACTGGGCGGAGGAGACGAGCCAGGGCCAGCACGACTGCAGCCCCACAATGCACCAGGGGTGCAGACCGGCCCACTGGACGGGGAACAGAAGGCAGCTAGGGGCGGGGTGAGCGGCGGGGTAGCCAGGTGCAGGGCGGGCTGTGGGCTGTCCCGGCTCCAGGACCCAAACAGGGGATCCAAGCTGAACTTCTCAGGCACAGCAGCGGGTGCCCAGGACCCAGAGATGGCGACCCAGAACACAGGGAGGCCGAGGGTGCTGGGGGAGGGCGTGAGGCGCAGACACAGGCACTGCCGGGGTCCCCGACCCGGTTCTCCCACGGCCCCGCCCCCAGCCCCGCCCCACGGCTGAGCCGGTACCCGGGTCCTGGTCCCCTCAGGCGTCCCGGGCAGGACCTGCCGGACACTGGGTCACCCGGTCGAGGAGGCTGCCTGCTGGAGCCCATCCCTTCGCTCCGTCGCCGGCACAGACGCGCGCCCCTGTCCCTGCCCGACCCACCCGGCAACTTCCCAGCCTTGGCCACCCGCCGGTCCCCCGGGCGCGGGCGGGGGCCCCACGCGAGGGGGAGTTCCGCTTAGTCTTCGAGGCCCGGACCGCGCCGGCCCCACCCCGGACAAAGAACTCAACTCCCTCCGCAGGTGAGCGCAGCGCGGGGCACAGACAAAGGCGAGACTCCCACGGCTCGCGCCCCGCTACTTGCGCCCCTCCTGCCCCGGCCCCCGGAATCCCGCTCCCCGCCTGGTCCAAGCGGCACCGACCTCGCGGGCGCGTGGGTCCCGCCGCTCGCAGTGATCGCCGAGCCCTGCTCGGCCCGCCCAGCCTGGTGGCGCGAGTCCGCCGCCCGCCTGGGCGCGCCGCGGGCTCTGAGCGCGGGCTCCGCGGGGCGGGGCCGGAGGGCGGGGCGCGGGCAGGCCCGACAAATCCAGCCCTGAGGCGCAGATGCTCAGTCCGCGACACCTCTCTCCAGGTGCAACCCAGGGTGGTACTCCGCGATCCTAAGGGCCACAAGTTACCAACGACTGCTATGCCTACTGGCTGAGATGCTAAGCCTTTCGTTCTGAGTCACTTACCAAATGCATAAGCTCTCTTTACCAACGCAAAACACAAAACCACTCTGCGAAGTCCTGCTATTTCCTGCGCAGCGCCGCGCGAGGAGCCACACACGCAGCTGGTGTCTGGCAGAGCCGCACCTGGGCCCTTGTCTGACTGCAGGCCCAGGGCTCGGCCCAGACGCGCTCCTCCTCCAGGCGGGCGCTGGGCCTCTGCAGGGGGATCGGCCGACCTGGGGGGAGTGGCCTGAGGGCAAGGAGCTCCAGGGTCAGGCCTGCCTCGGGGCTGCACTCTGTGCCCCGCCCCACCCTGCGGGAGCCCCGGTGCGGGAGCAGGAAGCAGCTGGGGGAGACACAGAGGTGATCCCAGATCACAGACGCCAGGACTTGAGATGCTGGCACACACCTGGCCCTGGCAAGGTCTCCACACCATGATGCTCCTCCTCAGGCCCCACCTGCCTGCACATCTACACCGCAGAGAAGGGGACAACTTTAACATACCCGAATCTCATTTTCCACTGACTCCTGAGCCACCTGGGCACTGGTCCTGGAGAGGCTGCTGCGCCCCACCACGGTCCCCATCTTGGTCTTGGGCAAAGTTAGACTTGGAAAACCAGGGGCCTGTCCTTCACTTTGTTTTGAAAAGAAAGTAGCTGTGATATGAGGGATTTAAAGAGGTTGGAAACGGAGAAGAAAATGGAGTGGGGCTCGATCATCAAGAGAAATAAAGACAGCTGCTGAGAGTGTACGGCTATTGGAGATCAGACTTCCAAACCGAGTATGTAATGCACTTGGGGTTTGGCAGTGTTCAGAGCCACACTGACCCACTGTGATGGCTCTGTCACCAACTGTATCGCTCTGTTTTGTCAGGAGGGCAGTACCTCCCTAAGGCTTCCTGCAGGGGCTTCTCCCAGCCTATGGGTCCTAGAGTGCACAGGGTCCTTCTGGTCATGCCATCCCAAATACCCAGGGGCACCCTACACTCCGCTCAGCCACAGCTAGCAGCCGGGCAGGTAGCTGGGTGCCGATACTGTGCCAAGACCACAGACTGAGGAGACAGCCACAGTCTGGGTGCAGAGGACACCCCGCAGGGACTAACTGGGGTAATGGAGACAGTGACATCTATCATGCAAGGCCTGGAGGACACCATCCTGTGTACACAGGATCCTGTGTAGCAGTGTGGCTCTGCCCAGGTCCAGGGCTGTGACCTCCGGGCTGGCAGAGGCTGGGCACTATGGGGTAGGTGGCAGCCCCGGCTCAAGGGGAGCTGCATCCACTATGGAGTTCAGTACTGAGAGAAGCAAGGCTGTGTCACCTAGAACTGCTGACCAAAGAGCCAGTGTGACACTGGAGGCCAGTCGTGGCCCACAGCCGACCAGCTGCCCTCCCTGCTACTTCTGCAGAGCCTGACCCAGGAGAAATCCTAGGAGCCCGATGGGACGGGTGTGTGGCCGCTCTGGGGAGAAGAGCGGTCAGACACTGGCCTAAGGGCCTTTGAGGCCACCCATGGCCACAGTCTGTAGCTAGTGCTGCACATGGTGGAAAAGGCAGGGTGGCCTGTGGCTCCAAACCCATGTCCACCCAAACCTAGACTGTGGTCTTGTTTGGAAAAAGGGTCTTTATAGACATAAGTCAAGAAGACCGGTGTCCAGTGTTATCCAGCCAAGGGACCCGGAGCCACCAGAGCTGGACCCCATGCCCCAGCCTCAGAGGGACATGGCCCGAAGCACCCAGCTCAGCCGTTTGTCACAGTGGCCACAGGACACTGACAGCCATACTGTGCTGTTGGAGAAGCTGTGACTTTCACCACAGAGGAGTCGCAGCCACGTGCCTACCACTGCTGCCTGTTAATGTGGGCAGAACACGGAGCAGCGACAGGAAAGCCGTCGTGTCCACTGCGCACAGTGAGGGTGACCCTCGTGTTCTTCCTCTGGGTGAGGAAGCAGGCTGGGAAAGTCTGGCAGCCCAAGGTCGCCTCCTGCCCGGCTCAGCCTCAGATCCAAGTGCTCGGAGCACAGCCATCCTGATACCAGTCCTGTGGCTCCATGCGTCCAGTGTGAGCCCAGCAAGGGCCCCAGCTGCCTCCCCGGCTGTCCGGAGCAGACTTGCGCAGGGGGTGGCCCCACAGCCCCTCCCAGGAGGTGACACCTGGAGCCTGGTGTGTGCCGGGCATGTGGCCATGGCTGTGGGAGCGCTGAGGCTCCCATCCCTCCCTCTGGACTTTGGGGTTTCCTGCCCTCCCTAGCTCCTCCTCCGCCACAGGGAGTGACAGCATGGGGTTTGAGGGCTATGCCACACGTTGCGCTCGGAGCACCATAGGGGAGGCCAGAGCCCTCCCGTCAGGAAGGTGGCTGGGGGTGGCGTGTGCTGGGTCGTTCACTTGCTGTCCCCGCTCCTGTCGGGGTCTCTCCCAGCGGGGCCCCATGCTTGTCTGAAGACCCTGCAGCTGCTGCCAAGGTCAGCGGGTCGTGGAGCTGGGTGCTGTGGCAGTGCTGTGACCCTCAGGGTTGAGCACCAGACAACAGACAGGCCAGATGGTGGGGTGCCAGGCCTATCACCTGCTTGCTTGGTGGAGAGACACGCCACACGGGGCCAGGTGGCCTGGACCTGGGTTCTGTGTGCATGGGTGGGATGATTCAGTTTCCTGGGCCTCAGCTACAGTAGGTGCTCAGGAAATGCCAGCTCCTATTACCCACATTTGGAGAATGGGGCAAGGGCCCCTCCCAGGACACCCCTCACTTCGAGGAGGCTCCCGGGGTCTCTGTCCAGGGGAATACTGCACTTGCACCCGACCTGGCCTTCCCCATCCCTGCCCCCCAGGGCTACCACTGCAGTGCCAGCTGGGTGCCATCGGTGTCATCCCCTGGGCTCCAGGTGCCAGGACACTGCTTATCCACCTTGACTTCTCCACTCCATGGTCCCCCACCTCTCCTCCCACAGGGATGCCCTCAGGTGCCTGGGGACAAGTGGTGACAGAAGCCACCGTGGGTGCCCTGAGGCCCAGTGAGTCCTGAGCTCCAAGACCCAGTGCCAATGCCCAGGGCAAAGGCAGCAGAGGAGGGCAATGGCTTCAGTCCTGTCACCCCTGGGAGGTTCCTGTGATGTCCCCATGCAGTCACCCCCAAGAGTCTGTCCCTGCGCAGTGTCCCCTGGGGAAAAGGGGGCCTCCTAGGACTCCAAGGAAGTCTCCCCCACCCCGAGGACTCCGAGGAGGGTACCCAAAGCAACGTTATACAGAGGAAAGCCTTGCCAGCAGCAGGAACAGAAGGCACTGGGCCACTCCCTGGGGTCCGGGGAGACCAGCCACCTGGGGAGGAGGGCACATGGTGCTGGGTTCACCATCTGTGTCTGTGTGGCCTGTGCACCTCTTAGCAGCAGGAGGCTCGGAGGTGGCCCTGGGAACCCTGCTTCAGAGAGGAGAAGATGGGGTCCACAGTCCCCTGGGAGCAGGGTGCTGGGGAGCGTCAGGGCTGCTGCACACCCATCCTGGGTGCCCTGATCCTTGTGCCAGCCCCACAGTGACTCCACAGTGACCCCTCTACGTAGGACCTGAAGCTGAAGACCCCCAGAACAGGGATGCTGGACTTGTGCTGCTGTCCCACAGCAAGGCCTGGGAAGGGTCCCCTGCGAGTCCTTCCATGGCCACCCTGTCCTGACCCTGTAAGTGTCCAGGCTGCAGGCAGAGAGTGCTCCCAGAGGCAGCCGTGGCTACAAGCAGCGGGAGAGGCCACCCAGTCAGGCATCAGGGGCAGCCCAGACTCCCCCCGCCCCCGCTGCTGAAGGAGCCCTGCACCATTTCCCCGCGTATTTTTCCCATGAAGAAGCAGTGAGACACCAACCGCAGCCCTGGGGCGGGGCCGTCTGGCGGCATCCTGCATCACTTGGCAGCGTGCCCGCCTGTGGCAGCTGTGCAGTGAGGCAGGGTCCCCACTGACCTGTCTGCAGCCTGTCCCTGTGACGCCCGCATCCACTGCAGCAGCCCCAGGTGAGCCGCTGAGCCCAGCAGGTTGAGAGGACATGCACGAAGATCGGCTGCAGGATGCGAGCCCTGGCTGCCCTGGCCGCCCGTGCAGCGTCCTCTCTCACGGCAACACCACCCCAGGCCAGCTGTGGCCAGACACACAGAGCTTCCAGAGCTTTCCCATCACCTGCCAACCAGGTTTTCAGCTACTTCCGGGCCGTCTCGTGCTGGAGTGAGGACACCAGTGGCACCAACTGTGTGTGGACTGGTGTCCCAGGTCACTGAGGGCTGGGTGGCCTGGCTGCTCAGGGTCCAGGCTGTCCCATGGCTGCTGAGGGTTCCTCCTCCCCATTCCCGATGTCTGCAGCCATAGGAGCTGCCCCTTGGAGGTGCCCAGAGACCACACCTCCTCCCTCACCTCGGGCCAAACACAGCATGTACAGGGACCCAGGCACCCGAGGAATCGGCATTGTAGCCAGAACTGGTGTCGCAGGTGGCCAGGAGGGCAGAGAGGACTGGGGCACCAAACAGCCTGTGTGAGCGCCAGGCCTACTGGACCTGCCCAGCCTTCTCCACGCCTGAGCTGCAGAGTCCTCGCCAGCCTCTGGCCTGTCTCCTGTCTGCCTGGGTGCAACGCCTCTGAGCACGCCCAGTGCTCCCAGGAAGAGTGAGCCCAGGCAAGCAAGGACAGGGCAAGCCCAGGCCCATGCAAATCAAGGGCAGCGCAGGGCGAGTCCGGGCCAACGCGGGGAGCTGAGCCTGTGCTGGCAGGAGGCCTGTGCCTGCCCCTCAGGGCTTTCTGAGGCTCTGGCGGCGCTGAGGACCTGGCCTCTTGCCACTCTGTGCCCTGAAGCAAGGCAACTGGACCGCCGACCCCTGGGCCTCAGTGTGAGTGTGGCCGCCGAGGCGAGACATGGGCGCTGCCTCAGCTACCCTCTCCGCCCGGACACAGAGTGCCTCACGTGTGGGCACCAGGCTGCAGGGAAGGCCCCTGGAAGTGAGCCCCGCGGAAGTGGGCCTCCAGCAGGGGGCCCGGCCCAGCCCACCAGAGGCTGTGCGGGCCTCCTGGGCCGTGCCAAGAGTCTGGACCTGCAGCAGCTCTGTGGCACCGAGGCCCAGCTGGAGTCAGCTCACTGCTGGAGAGCAGGCAGGAGGCAACAGGGTCACCCTTGTCCCTTTGTCCATGTCCGCTTCAAAAGACAGGAGGAGAGCGAGAGCCGCCTCTGCCGCACCCATTTTTGTTTTCCTGAACACTGGTTTTAGGAGCCGCTGCCTCAGCACCTTCTCTGGGGCCACGACCCGGCCTGGCCAGGTACGTGGCAGGGCAGTGAGCAGCACTGGTCCCTGCACAGTTCTCTACCCAGCGGTGCCCCACATGTGGGCCTGTACGCAAGGACACACGAGCTCCCGGATACGCGACCACCTTCCCAGACAGCCCAGGCAGCACACCCCAGGAAGCAGCATGGCCTCAGGTGGTCTGGGCCTTGCAGGTGACCTATCACTGGTCACTTGCTCAGGAAACCAGCCTACAGACCAGTGGGGTGTGATCCACCCTGCCACCCGTCTCACTGTCCCTGCCACACCTGGTCCACTGAGTTCCTGCTGGCCTATGTACTTGCCCACGGCCCAGGGTGGGGCCATGAGCAGGATATGTGCAGGGGCCCAAGTCACTCAGGGTGTGGCCTTGGATAGGTCCTCAGCCCTGGCCACAAGAGCTGGCGAAGTGCCACCTGCAGGGTGCTAGGACTCCAGAGAAGGCCCAGGAGGCCACAGGGAGCTGAGGTATCCTGGTGATGAGTGCTGGTTAACAGGACTTGGTTCTTCCGGAGGCGGTGACTGCCATGTGGTCTCCCTGCGCTGGCTGCCTGCAGCCCCAGCCTGAGAGCCCAGTGCCTGCACTGCCTGCCAGGCTGCACTGGCCCAGGGCATCCTCCAGTGAGGGCTTCCGTGCCCACTGGCTCCAGTCCCATGAGCTCGATGCTGCCTGGTGTCCAGGGCCCACCCCACCTGGGTCAAGAGGGGCACAGAGGCAACTTGGCTTACCTTGTCGTCCATGCCACTCTCGCTGTCACACTGTGGGGACAGAGAGAAAAGGGAGTGAGTCAGGGTCCTCCAGGCTCCCAAAGCATAGGTGGCAGGTGCGGGGTGGGGAGGGCTGAGGGGCAGCAGTTGGAGCCAGGGCTGGACGGGGGCACAGCTAGGCCAACTTGCCTGGAGTGGGCAAGAGCCCAAGCCCGGGGCCAGCCCTGAGCGAGGGGGAAACAGCACCTCACAGCCAGCACACGCAGAGTGGGCGACCAGGCTGGTGGGACAGAGGTGCAGGGCTGGCCTGGAGCAGTGCAGGTGGCCTCCCACGCCAGGCGAGGCATAGCCCTGTGACCCACGACCCTGGGGAGAGCTTTGCGCAGAGGCCCAGCCACTTGAGGGGCCACCCAGATGGACGGCCCAGGGAAGAGGGACATTGGGGCCACCTGGCTTGTGACCTGGGCAGACATTTGCCACCACACAGCCCTGAGAGCCCATGCAGCTGCCTACAGCCGGGGACGTAATGGGGGCTGTGGCACCCAGTTCCTCCAGGAGGAGGGTGAGGACCCGCCTGACCCACATGCAGGACACTCAGGAGGAACCAGGGCTGGTGGGGACTGAGTCTTTGTTCAACCTCAACACAGGACCATGATGGTCAAGAAAACAAATCTCAACAACTTATCTGCCCTCTGGGGGACTGGGCAACCCGCGCGGACCCCTGGAGAATGAGAATGGGCCTTCCAGGACCCACCCTGCTGGGCCTGAGCGGCACCGGCACGGGCTTGGAATCGAGGACGAAACAACACCCCCCCCCGCCCAAGCAACCTGCTGGTTCGGAGGTCGGGCTAAATTGATAGTAACTAAGGAACGTTAAGCAACTAAATGCTAGTATTGTTTCATAGATTTTGCAGGCCTCTGGTCAGCAACCTGAGCATCTCTTTGAAAGATGACAGTAGGCAATGTAGCAAATATGGGGGATTCTCTTCTGTCTTATCTCACTCTTTCGCTTTACTCTGATTATTATTATTTTGCTTTATTTTATATTCTGTTTTTATTGGTTTTATTCTGTTTTGTTTTTGGTTCGATTCTAGTATACCTGTTGGAATGGTCAGCTATTCTGAAGATAACAAGACATACTATAGTAGCTATTGTATTCACATTATCTTTCTTCAAAGTTCTGTACCAGTTCTACTGCTTTGTTTTGATTGACTTTGTTCTGCTATGTTCTGTTGGATTTTACTATCTTTAAAATAAAAAAAATAAAAAAAAAGGAAGACAAATCTTGGTCTTTCAGCTTCACTAAACTGAGCTCTGGAAGGATGCACAGTTTAAGAAACTGCAGAATAAAAGCAGAATAAACTTGCTAGCAATGGAGACTGAGATGTATTCCTGGCGGGCGAGCTATACTGCCGAAATAAATCTCTCCCAGATGCCGGGAGGGTGATCGGCCCCTGCCAGATGCGGGCCAGGCGGGTTTCATAGGTTATACTCATCGTGATGAACACCAGTGATCAAATCATACTGCCTTCCACCAGGCCCCAGGCTGACGGCTGTCATGTCCTCCACGGCAAAGCTCACAGAGAAGATGAAACGGGCTTCCTCGGCTGCTCACCGGCCCTGGAAAGAGCACTCCAGCTGGGTGAGGAGTGTGGAGGTGGCTTGAATGGGCGGCCGGGCGGCCGGGATGAGTGTGTGGGCCTTCACATCACAGCCTGACAGGCCATCTGCCTGTGGGGCTGGTCAGCCCAGGGCGGAAGTCCTGCTCCAGAGGACGCTGTGGCCCCTCCTGGCTGTGCGGCTTGGGCCAGCCCCACCCAGCCCCCAGCCTGGTCTCCCAGTGAGAGGAGACAGGAAGTGCTGTCCCTCTGCCCCGCCTGGCAGGGCTGTGTCCTCTCCACCCAGGTGCGCTGCTCTCTGAGGCTGAGCGCCCCCTTGTGAGATGGGTGGCACCTGGCACGGGGCGCATGGGCAGGAAGGAAGGTCCCCTAGCCAGCCCCTGGGAGGACAAGGACCTGGGTTGGGGAGGGGCTGGCGTGATGCTTGTGAGGCAGCGGAGGACGAGGCTGGACAGGTGAGGGTGCGGGAGCTGTGGACGTCGACATGTGTGCACGTGGGGAGCTGACACATTCAGGTGCTGTGACTGGCCCTCTCTCACTGCAGGGACCCATGGGAAGAGCGGGCTGTGGCCTGCGGGAGGGAGGCGGTGGGAGCCCAGCAGACACGCGGGCATGGGCAGGGTGCCCTCTGCTCCCGCAGCCGGGGCCTCGTCCTGCTTACCAACACTGGGGTCTGTCACACCGGCAAGGTGGCAAACTGGCCTCCTGAGCGACTGCCTGTCACTCAGGGCCACTGACCACCTGCTAGACCTGTCCTTGGCTCTGGCCCTAGGACCTCCCAGGCTGGAGAACACAGCCCATGCAGACCCACACCCAGCAGGTCACAAATGTTTCCGCAGCCCCGGGTCTCATGCTGGCCCAGCAGGGCTGGGCAGTGAGGCCAGAGGATGGCAGTTTAATGCGCCCACCATCAAGCAATGGGGGCCTCCTGTGGGCCGGGGCAGACACCCGCCCAGCTCCTGTCGGTGCCATGAGGAGGGCTGTCAATGAGTTTGAGCTATTCAGTCCTATGGGATTAAGGTGTAGCTGCAGTGGAGCTGGAATTGAGTGAGGCAATCCGTCAGAAAGAGGGAACAGGAGCCCCATCTGCCTTTTGGGAGCTGCCTGAGTGAGACGACCTTTCTGCAGCCTGGATGTGGGCATGGACAGTCCTCATGCTGAGGAGAGAGGCATGGATGGCCAGGCCCAGGACTCAGGCTCCAGAGGAGACCCTGCCATGAGGCTGTACTCCTACCGAAGCTGTGCAACCTTGGAGAAGTCCCCTGACTCCTCCGTGCCTCGGTTTATGCTTCTGGAAAGCAGACACAACAGTCTATTTACAGGGCTGTCACAGACCTTAAGTGAGTGAATATATGCAAAACTCTGGAATAGTGCTGGATGTGCAGTACAAGACACGTGTGGGGTGGTATCACCAGCATCATGACATCATCACCATCATCATCACTGCCACCATCACCACCAGCATCACCGTCACCGTCACTATTGTTGCCACCATCATCACCATCACACTGAGAGATGTGAAGAGCCAGCGTGGCCCTCAGGCAGCTGCAGAAACTGCCCTTCTGCTCAGCACGAGGTTAATTACTGCTCACTGCTCCTCTGTGTGCTCTGCTTACAGGAGGCGCCTCCCGCCCACGGCTCAGACAAAGGCACGCAAACTCATGCTCTTGCTTGTCGGGTCAGGGAGGAGCCAACCAGAAGACAACCAGCCAGCCTTCCTGGGGAGCGGGGCGAGTGGTGCGGATTCCAGAAAGAGAAAGATCTGAGCCTCCCGTGAGCCTACCAGCGAGTGGGCTGAGAATCAAGACCCCCTCACCCCAAGCAAACTGTTGGTTCAGAGGACCGGCTAAGTTGATAGCAACTAATGTACATAAAGCAACTAAACGTTTCTATTGTTTGGTTGATTTTGCAGGCCTGGGGCCGGCAGTCTGAGTCTCTTGGGAGGGTGACAGTATGTACTGTAGCAAATATGGGAGATTCCCTTCTGTCTTGTCTTTGAGGCCCAATATTGTTCTCACTGCTTTGCTTTATTCTGATTGTTTTGCTTCATTCAATATTCTGTTTTGATTGGTTTTATTCTGTTTTGTTTTTGGTTTGATTTTACTATACCTGGTGGAATGGTCACCTATTGTGAAGATAACAAGATATATTATAGTAGCTATTGTTTTCCTAGTATCCTGCTTTCAAATTCTGTATCAGTTCTACTGCTTTCTTTTGACTGACTTTGTTCTGTTACGTTTTGTTGGATTTTACTATCTTTAAAATAAAAATTAAAAAAAAAATTCATGACCTTGCTACTAGGGCCGGTCAGCTGCTTGCCAGTACTGTAGCTCACCACCAGACAGGCCTGCAGGGCTGCTGCCTGGCCCCAGAGCCCACCACACATGGGTCCTCTGCATGGGTGGGGACACAGGCAGTCCTAGTGGTGTGGCAGCCCTGGGTCTTACCCAACCCTCTTCACGACACTGCCATCTCAGAGGCCCCAGAGCTGCACACGTGTGACGAAAGCACTGGGAACAGTTGGCACTGCAGGGCCCATGGCCATGGCAAGCAGGGAAGGGGTCAGCCCTGGCCAGCATGGGGCAGCAGGGCCAAGCTGCAGGGGTGTTCGGTGCCTGGCACACAGTCTAGGGTGTACACATGTGGGAGCCATCTGCTCCTGGGGTTTGTCCAGGGCTCGGGTCCCTGGTGTGTGGCCGTGGGTCCTGGATGTGCTAGTACCAAGCCACACGGGAGCCTGGGGCCTCCTGCCAATGGTGCCTCTCCCCTCAGAGTGCTGCCTGGGTCCCGCCACATGCCCGAGAGGACTGCACTGTGGACACAGAGTACATGTGGTGACTCGGCCACTGGACCCCATACCCTGGGCCTCCAGCTTCCAAATGGGCCTGGTGGAAGCAACTTTGGGAAGTGTGGGGACAGGGAGTAGATGAGGGTCGCCTGCCCCAGACCCTCTTCTTTCCCATCCTTCCTTTGTGACACCTGCTCAATGGTGGTGGTGGGGGCGTTCCATTAAGCCATTCTACTGAACACAGGGCTGGGGGCCAGTGTGGGGCAGCTGGCCTGGGAGAAATGGATATTCCTGTGACAACTGGGCATGTGACAGGCTATCATGTGGTGTCCACCGAGGCTGCGTCCACCTTTTACACCTCACTTAGTTTTACAAATTAGCTCTTTTGCTTCCCTGTCCTTGAAGGTCAGGTGCTTATGGAGTGCTGTCCCAAAGTGGCGCCAATGTTGGCCACCCTGGTGCTATGTGGCGGCCCAGAGAAGGGGTGGTCTGCTGCTGTCCTGGGGATTCTTCCCTGCCTCATCCTCCCCCCGGGAGTGGCTGTCCAGGACAGGGCCCGGTGGATCCGAATATTCATACGCTGGCTGCAGTCAGGCTCTGCCTGGTGGCATTAGAGGGCTGTGGGCTGGGTACAGTGAGCAAGGAGGGAGGTGACCCCGAACAAGGCAGGGGCTGCAGCCCAGGTCGGGGGAAGAGGGCCCTTGGCTGGCCTGGCCTTCGACACCACTGGACACCCTGGGCTCTAGGCCTCCACACAGCAGACACCAACAGGGACACTGACCATGCACATGGGGCAGAGCCCCCAACTGTGCGGGAGGTCAAGGACATGGTGGGTGGGGCCTGTGGTGGCAGGGAAGGGACAGCAGGGGAGGCTGTGGGGAGGGAGGGCATGCAGCTGAGTGGGTGGGAGATGGCCTGGGACCAAGGGGGCATCCAGCAGGGCCCGGAGAACACAGGTGTGAGGCAGCTGCCACCCAGGGGTCACCACAGAGGTCACCACAGAGGCCAAGCTGATGGGCCAGGAGGGAACAAGGCCAGCCATGGCTCACTGGTGCCCTCCATGTGGGCATGAATAAGAGCAGAGACATGGCTGGAACTCCGCACGGGGTGGGTGGGCAGTGAGGGGGACTGCAGTCTGTGGGGATGGGGGGGTGCACCTGCCCTCCCCCAGCAGCAGCGTCCCTCGGTACCTTGAGGCCTCTGTGCCTCACCCAGGGTATGGGCCCTCTTAGGGACACTGGGTGGGCAGGCCCAGGAGGGGCCGAGGCTGGGCGCCTCGCTGTGGTAAAAGAGCCAGGTGGATGCCTTGCACCCACAGGCCCCACTGAATGCCCACTTGGTTACTGATGGGGAAACTGAGGCACAGAGGCAGAGCTCCAGTGTGGCTGAGTGGGAGGTCCCTGCTCCGTCGCACCTGATTAATTATTCCAGATACCTGCCTGGAAATCGCACTCTTCTTTACTCAGCTGATTCCTGTTTTATGAGTGTTTAGGCTTTAAAGTAAAACAAAGTGCTAATTACCCAACTAACAAGCAATTAAATTAGAACATCTCAACCGCCCGTGGGCAAACCGATGGAGAGACCTGTGCCCCTCAAACCCGGATCCCAGGCTGAGGCCCCGTCGTGGGAGGTGCCATGTGGGACGGCTGGCCGGGCTGCTGTCCCTGGCCCCCTGCCGCCCAGTGGGCCCCGCCAGCTGCCCCTCTGTCCTGCCTGGAGCCTGGATCAATGGCACTGCGCGATGGACCCACGTCCATCACAGAACATGACGCCACACTCGGAGAGCTGTAGGATGAGGGCAGCCGTGTGGAGCCGGGATGGGTCTGAGGGTGTCCAGCTGTGGCGGACTGGGGGACAGGGACAGTCTTACCCCGAGTGCTGCCACTCACTCAATTCCTGAACATCCTGTCCACATCCCAGCTGAGAACCTGCTGAGCATTGACACCAACCCTGGAGCCCAGCTCTGCTCTGAGAACACAATCGCTCGGCATTCGCGAACTGCAGCAGCGCGGGGCGCCTGGCAGCACCTAGTGGGCGCCTTTCCCAGTTTGCCCGGACTCTGGTTTGCCAGGACACGAGGTCTAGGTTGTGTCTCGTGCCCCTTGGGCCTCTGCCCAGGGCGCTGCTTTGTGACACACTAGCTGCATTCTCCTGCTTGGCTCACCCGACACGCACGCTGCGTGAGCTCTCTCCTTGGAACGGTTTGCCTTTCCCGTTGCCTTCATGGGGGCAAATGCCTCTCGCTGTCATGCAGCCCAGGGTCCCGACCTGCAGCGAGGGCATCATCACGTGTGCGCAGTACAGGCACGGGCTTCCGCTCCCTGTGGTCTCCCAGCTCTACTCCACCCCCACGCCCCTCAGTACAGTGGGAGTCACACGCATGTGCAGGTGGTACTTAAACAGCACACACGCACACACGTGCACCTGCCACACAGTCAGATGCACAAGGCACGCAGCAGTCTGCACACACGCCTGCATCTGCTCACACTTGTACATGGGCTCCGGGTGTGCTCCCTCCTGTCCTCAAGGCCTCGGGTCACGAGTCACCCTGGTGGCCGCTCCCTGCCCTCCACCCTCGGGCAGGCTCATCTCACCTCTGCCCCTCACCTCCCTCCTCCCCACTCCCCCAGAAGTCGGCTGTCCAGCCCCTGCAGCCTCCTGAGCCCCTAGGTGTCCTCCCTCTTCCTCTCATGTCTCCTCTCTTCCAGGAAGAATTAACGGTGGTGTCAGGGAATCAATGAAAGATGGCCCGGCCTGCGGTGGCACACACTGACCTTTCTGAGCTGTCTGTATTCATGTATTCTTGTGTTGTCAGATGCAAAGTGCTAACTGCCTCATGAATTATTTATCAACACAAAGCCTTAAGCAGAAATGCTGTTAGCACTAATTCCTAACCTGTGTCACAGCTGCATGCCTGTTCCCAAATAATTGAATTTCTACACCTCAGGGCGCCTAGTCCCCATACGGCCCCCCAGCTAACTGGCCCCACCAGCTTGCTGGACCTGTCTGCCTGGCGGCCACTGTGCCCCAAACACAGAGCCTTCTGCACCTGCGGATCATGGCGGATCCCTGAGGGACAGCACCAGTAGCCCTCACAGTCAGGGGTGTGCAGCGAAGGACTGGACAGGCCTGGGCTGGTCCTTGGGGCCTCCAGGCTCAGCACTCATGTTTGGGGTGGGCTGGATGCAGGGAACCGGCCCCTAGTGATGATGGGTAGCTGTGGCCCAGGATGGCTGGCTGGAGGGGGGCACATTCCCACCCCGGGGCCCCCTGTCTCCTTGGGACCCAGTGGCCAGCTGCAGAGTCAGGCTATAGGAGCAGGGCCAGCTCCACAGCTGGGGCAAGGCTCCTGTCACACCAATCTGGGGACCCAGGTGTCAGCTGTTAGGCGCTGGGTGCCACTGGAGTTTTGGAGCCTGGCCCAGGCAGAGGGAGGTGCCAAGACACCTCCCAGAGCCCACCAAGAGGACTGGGAACAACACTGAGACAGTGGGCATGACGAGGCCACGAGCCATGGCACAGCTCTGCACGGCGCTCACCCCAGGAGCCGCTTCCACACCCGCCTGCAGACACTGCTGTGGTCACCGCACACGTGGCGTGGCACGCTCCAGAGGAAGCAACAGGTCAGTGTGGCCGCCTGCAGATGCTGGGGCCCAGGAAGAGCCTGGAGGCAGCGCACGCTGGCACCGCCACAGAGGCCTGGGTCGTCTGGGCTGTGCCAATTGCTTGGGCACTGAGGGGGGTGTGGCAGCCAACTGCCTCACGCCCCATCATGACACACCTATTCCACTGTCCTGCTGGGCAGGGCAAGGAAGGCCCCGGCCACCTGATGGGCAATGGTTGGGGGCAAAGCCACCTGGGGCAGAAGAGTCGCCGGAGGACAGAGCCAGGTTGAGAGATACAAGGGCAGAGGCAGGGTGTAGGGAGCCTGCGGAGAGGACGGGAAGCGGGAGGAGGGAGCCCCAGAGAGTGATGGGCGCAAGGACATAGGCCAGGTGCATCAGGGTGGCTTGGACACCTTTGGGCTCAAGGAAGAGTGGGACAGAGCCCTGTGCACAGCCCAGGCTCCCCCGCACCCTCACACTGCCACAGTGTCCCTCTGCCCTGCACACGGGCCACACGTCTGTGACTGTGTGGGTCCTCATTGCCAACCCTAAAAGCTCCCGGGGTCAGAGTAATCCAAGACCTCAGCCACCTGGCAATAACTGTGGACCACGCCAGGGGGCTGGTATGCAGGTGGACAGTCTCAGGCCTGGGCCCAGTTAGAGCTCCATGGTGGCCCCGTGTGCGGGATGGACGTGGAGGCTGGAGCCCTGGAGGCCCAGTTGGCCCCCTAGGCCTTGAGCCTCATAGCTAGCAGAGTCACAGTCCCAGAGGACAGGTCTGGCTATCCTCCACCCTGGACCCCGTGGCCCTTCATGCCCGGTGGGGACAGCTCTTCTAGAATGTCCCATGTCCCAGTGGGCAGGCAGTTGCAGCCTAGCAGGGCTGGTGTGCTCGGGCTGTGCTTCTGGACGAGGGCTGCCACAGATGAGTAGCACTGGGGACCCACGGGGATGAAGCCTGGCCACATCCATCCATCTTGACGCACCATCCGGAAAGCCAGGCCGGCTGACAAGGTCGCAGCACTTAGCACAGGCTCAGCACGGGCAGGGGAGGAAAGGGTGGCACGCAGGGGGCTCCTGCTAGGGCACATGCACACGTGCATGCACACACACAAAGTGCCCAGCAGGGCTCCCCAACAGGCAGAGGAACACAGCTGTGACGCATGCACACAGACACACAGGGACATGGGACAGAGCCATGTACACAGACACACAGGGACGCACACACGTGTGGGGACTTGCAGAGACACATGCACACAAGCACACGCACAGACACACAAGGACACGCAGACATGAGATGTAGAGGCATGTACACACTGTGTACACCCTGTTCCAGGAGAGAACTCTGTGGTCCCTCCAGATGAGGCATGTACAGTCCCTGTGCAGGCTGTGTCCACAGACACACATGTGACACAGACATGTGTGAACACAGCATACAGAAAGCCAGGTGTGAGCTGTGCACAGGGATGGGTGCCCACCCCTTCATGCACAAAGTACTCTCACGACTGGCTGACACTCATGCCCAGGCCTAAGGCACTGTGACCCTGTGCCGGTCACAGCCACCCTGACCTGGCCCTGCCTAGCCTGCGCCCCTTCTGGGCATGACCACCTCAGACCTGGGCACGGTCACCTCAGCCCCAGGTACAGTCTACCACAGCATGGCCATCTCAGCCTGGGAACGTCCCCCTCAGCATGGGCATGGCCACTTTGCCCAGGCACAGCCACCTCAGTCCTGGGTACAGCCCATCTCAGCCCTTGTCTCAGGCCTTCTGGGAGGGCTGACGATCAGTCCCTCTGTCTGCCTGGTGCTTGGCTCCTACCCTGCGACCGTCAGCCTGACTGGCTTGGGAACCGTGCAGGGATGGCGAGGCGCGCTCTGGGTGTATCTAGTGGGTGCAGGAGGTGTGGCCTTGGGGGCTGGGTCTGGTCCCCTGCTCTGTTTCCTGGCCACTGTGAACTGAACAGCTCTGCTCCCTCACATCTGCCACAACCTGCCTGCCTTGGAACCAGCTTACCACAGACTGAACCCCCTTAAAACACGAGCCACATTAAACCCTCTTACACCATGGAGGTTGGGTGTTGTGTCCCCATGACGGGAAAGCTGATGAATACACACCTGCACCCCATATGGCTTCTAGGCAGAGTTCTACTGCGAGGTGACGGCCTGTAGGTGTTGGGGAGACAGGGCCTAGTCTCCCACCCGCCCGTAGGGCCAGAATACCCCTTAGCTGCCATGGAAGCCAACCGTACACATCATGGTCAGCACACGTCAGAGCTCCAGGAATCCCTGGGTGCCCACACAACTGGGAGGCTGACTGCAGGCTGCTTTTAGAAAACACAGACAAAGCAGCATGCGGGGAAAGGACCTAACAGCCACAAGGCTCTGGCTCAGAGCAGGGAGGTCCTAGTGACAGGGGACCCCGTGTGGACATGCATGGCTCCTCTGTATGCTCCCAGATACCACGTGAACCACAAGGCCTGGTGTCTGCCCAAGGACTTGGCACTCCTGCCCAGGGGAACCTGACCCAGGGGACCTGGGTTCGGGTCCAGCCTCTCTGCAAAGCATCTCCCTGATGTGGGGACAGCTTTGGCTGCAGTCTCCTCAGTCCTGCCTACGGCCACACGCTGGCAAGCACACCAGCGGCTCCCGCGGCTCCAGATGTCCCCAGAAGGCAGGGTGTGGGTGCGGCTGTGGGCTGTGGAATGTAGAAGCCCCCACCGTTGCCTTGTCTCACCCTGCCTGACACTGCTCACAGGAGCCACGCAGGGTGGGACGGGCTGACCCCAGAGCAGGATGCAGCGAGGACGAAGTGGCTGCACGGTCCGGGCCCCACCGCTGCGCTCTGAGGGCCGCTAGCCACCAACGAAGGCCTCAGGTCCTGAAGTGCCCTCCAGGAGCGCCCAGGACACAGACTCAGGACTCCCTGGCTGGGGACTGAGCTGAGGTCAGAGGAGTGCTGGCCAGCGGCCCTCCCTCACGAGGAGGGGAGCAGGGGCAGGGGCTGGCGGCCATGGGCTCCACCCACAGCCATCGCTCTATGCTTGAGTGTCTCTGCCAGCTCCCCGGGGCAGCTAATGGGTTAATTATGCACCCCATAAAGTTGCTGTGATGTACAGAGTGGCTGACAGCTGGCAGTAAACCAGGGCTGCAGGGACGGGGCAAGGGCCGTAAATCTGCAGAAGCCAACAGCTTTACAGAGCTCTGGGTTTTACAATGTCGTTAATGTCCCTCCTGACACTTAAGGGGAAATGAAATAAGTCAGGGGGAGGGTGTGGGGCTGCCCCCGAGGGATGCCCGCAGTGGCCCTCACCTGCCCGGCCTGAGGCTATCACGAGGCAGGGAAAGGCCCCACATGGCAGCACTCTGAAGCACGTGGCTCGCTCCCTAGGGGCCGCGAACCCACCACATGTTCCCTACATATACACAGCCCACTATGGCCCACAGGTGGCACCAGAGCCCGTGTGTCACCCTTGGGTCCTGCCTGAGCTCCCCACTCCTGGCACCCAGGGCCTGGTGCAGTTCGGACTAGCAGGTGCTCCCTGAACTCGGTGCTCCCTGGGACCTGCCCAAGGCACCGACCCCTCACTGCACCCCAGCGGCGGGCGCAGAACCTGCCAGGCCTCAGGAGGGAGGGTGATGCTAGGGTGGCAGGGCCTCCCAGTGGGGCTCTGGCAAGAGAAGGGTAGGGGACTTACAGAGTAGCCTCTCCCGGACACTGCCTGCGCCGAGCTCTGCGGGAAGAGGAGGAAGGACAGTCAGTGATGGCCACTGCTGCCCCCCGGCCCGCCACCCCAGCCGAGGCGTGCCCCCACAGGAAAGGAAAGCCAGCTGAGCAGCGGGCCAGGAGGACCTGGAGCAGGGGTGGGCGCACTGCTGGGTACCAGGGCCCTCCCATAGTAGCATGACCCCTCCCCATAGCAGCCTGCCCTCTCCTTCCAGGGCCCAGCCAACTGCAGCTGCACTGCAGGGCCGTCCCCAGACTCCCTGGCCCCTGTGTGTGCACAGCCCCCTGGGCCGGCCCTGCTGGCGCCGTCCTCACAGGGAAGCAGGAATCTGGAGGTTCAGGCCCCAGCCCTGCCTGTGCTTGAGCACTCCCACCCCTCTCGCTGAGCTGTTCCTGCCCAGGGTCCACAGGGGGAGGAGGAGGTGGACAGTGGACAGAAGGAAGGACAGGTGAGGGCGATGGCTGGGCAGTGGCCGTGGGCTCAGTGGGCACTCTGACCCTCCACACCTGCAGCCATGTGCCAGGCCTATTTCAGTGACCCTGGGCCACCGCAAGAGCTGGGTCAGTCCCAGGCTGTGCACACCAGACTGCCCTCTTGACCTGAGCTGGCTGACCCCGAGGGCCTCCTATCTGTGTGGCCAGCCCCTAGGAGTCATGTGGCCCAGCTTGCTATGGCCTTGGTCAGTCCTGGCAGCAGAGACGCCTTCCACACCCAGCATGCCCCATGGCCCTGCTCACGCGTCCCATGCTGGGTGCTGCATACAAGGTCCCATGCCTAAACTCACTGCAGACCAACTCCACCCACAGCCACAGGCACAGGGGCCGCAAGGGGACAGCCTGCTTCCTGGACAGTGTCCCAGAGGCTCGGCCGCCCCCCAGGAACCCCTCCTGGGGTCCTGGGGTAAGACCTGGGCACTGTGAGGCTCAACAATCACTAACCAGAGCCCCAGGGAACCCACAACCCCATGATGGAGTCCAGGTTTTGAGGGCCGTCGACAGGGGGCAGGTGCCGGGACTCACGTCACTGAGCTGGTCCTGGGAGCGGCTCCGGCAGGAGCTGGTGGCTTCAAGGACACCGTCATCATCACTGTTCTGGTCGCCCCCTCTGGACATAGTGACCTTCACCTGTGGACAGACAGGGCCAGGCTCAGCACAGCACACCCTTGCTCTGTGTGCACCAGGCCTGTCCCTCCCACGCCCCAGAGGCACCAGACCCAGCCTGGGGCCTCCCAGGCAGCTGCCGCAGGGTGACCTCAGCTGAGGGTGGGGCTGCGGAGCGGATGGTGGTGGGTAGAGCCCTCTCAGCGCACTGCTGGGCCGTGGACCCAGCTGGCACAGAGTACATTCCCACTGCCAGGACATCCTGGTGCAGCAGGGGCCCACGAGGTCTCTGCCCATGGCCACCCTTGTTCTACTCAGCCAAACAGGCACATACTGTGCCCAAAGTGCCCCTCCTGAAGTCACAGCAGCTCCCTGGCTCTGTGCCCTCAGGCCACTGCTTGGATCCCCTGTGCCTCAGTTTGCCACCTGTGAAACAGAGCTGACCCTGGACCCAGGACGTCAGCACCCCCTGGGCAGTGCACTGTGGCTGCTGTCCACTGTGCTGTTATTACAACAGCTCCAAGGAGAAGCCCAGAGATGAAGGCTGAGGCCCCGAGATGTGCACCTGGGCAGGCTGGAGCAGAGCCCCGTGTGTGCGCCGCTTTCCGTGTGGAGGAAGGATGGGCACCGGAGGTCTGGCCTGGACAGGCTGGCAGGGACCCTGTGCCCACATCAGCCTCCCTGGATGCTGCAGGCATGCCTGCTACCTAAGCAGGGACGTTGGCCAGCATGCAGGACACCGTGCAGGGACACTTGAGGGATGTGTGGATGCCTCCCTCCGTCTGCCCCACCTGCCCAGCTGAGTCCCTGGTGTGCACTCAGCCACAGGCCCATGTCCGGTCACTCCTGTGAGCCGGTGGCAGCCCTGTAAGTCTCTCCCGGGGCAGCCAGCTGCCCCCATCCTCAGCAGGAAAGCCCGCCCACTGCCTACCTGGGGTCTTGCCCCACAGCTACTGCCTGCCAAGTACTCCTGTCCCCATGTGGTAGATGGAGCTGACAAGACCTAGATGGTGTCAGGTCACATCCAGGTAGCCTAACAGGACCCTGCCCAGTGCCCCCGCAGCCCATGTGCGAGGCACAGGGAGGTGGGTGTGGCAGCGGGGTGGGGTCTGGACAGAGGAAGACAGTGTTGTGGTCAGCACACCGAGGACGGGGACCCGCTGTGTGTCTCTGTTCTCAAGGGCTGGCGATGGATCTCCCGAGGGCCCGCCCACCGTTCTGCCCACATGCCATCCTCTGGACGGGCAGGATCTGCCTGCCTGGCTGAGGCCCAGAGCCCTAGTCCTCCCAGTGGCCCTCACCAGAGGGGCCCTGGAGCCTCAGCCTCACTGCGGGTCCCTCAGGAATGTGGGTTCCCGGCCCCGGAGGCACTGAGGCAGCTGCAGGTGTGGCCTGCCGAGCTTCCGGGACCCTCTGTCCTCACTGCGCTCACTGTGGGCTCAGGGGCTCCTGACCGGGAGAGAGGCTCAAGGCCGCCCAGAACAGCTGTGTGGGTTGCTCACTGTGTAAGGACACCCAGCCACGGGGGAGCGGCCAAGGGCTGGAACAAACCCACACACCGCCGAGAGCGGAGGGGGCTGGGCTGCTTCCTCCTGCGCACTCGCATGCAGAGCCAGCAGGTCCAAGTCAGGTTTCTGGACCTCCCTGCCACATCTGGGGCCAGAAGGTACCATGTCTGCCCTGCGAAGGCAGGCGGGAGCCCCCAAAACCTGTCCACCTGCCCATCTGCTAGCCCTCCATCTGCTCAGAGGAATAACCAGCCAGCCAGCCAAGTAGCCATTCAGCTAACTAGCCAGCTCACTAGGTAACCAAGTAACTATCAACCAGCCAATCAGATAACCAATCAACTAGTCAGTCAACCAACTACTCAACTAACCAGTCAGATAACCAGAAAACCAATCAACCAGCCAGCCAGCTAGCACTCACCAAGTTCCGTGCACTGGTGCTGTTGTGGGCAGTGAACATGGGACGTGTGTCCCTCCCTTCCTAAAGGACACCTGTTTCCAGAGACTACAGGAAGATCCCAAGGTTTGCAGGGTGGCAGCAGGCAAAGGGAAGCCCAGTGCGTGTCCACCCAGCCCCGTCTGTCCTGAGAGACCACCATGAGGATGAGGCAGCGAGGTGCAGGGCCGAGAAAGGCTAGGGTCCAGGTATGCACAGGTCCACCCTCAATTGTGTCTAGCTGCCCACGGTTGCAGCCTCAGCGACAGGTCTGTGGGTGGGGCAGGACACCAGGCCCCAGGGAGCTGCCTGGCCAGTGCCTAAGGCACACGCAGCCTCGCCCAGCTCTCAGGACAGACACTGCACCCAGGGGAGCCCTCGCTGGGTCTGCAGTCTCCACCCCCTCTCCACAGCCCCTTAGGGTATCCGGGTTACGGTCAAGGCCACTGCTTCCTTCCCCTGCCCCGAGGCCTGGCTGGGTCGGCTTCTGCCCGCCTCTCACCCAGCCCCACACGGGGAGGGAGCCTGGGCAGCCTCGGTCCAGATGGGGTCCTGCTTTCTCCACAGGTCAGAGAAAGGTCTGCCCTGTGACCGGTCCTGAGGAAGTCACTGAAGGGGCAAGGAAAAAGGGCAGAGAGTGGCCACAGCTGGGGCTTCAGTGAGCCCATGGTTCAGCCCTGTTTCTGGGGCCTGGGGTCATTCTGGATCTTGGGAGTCCAGAGGTGTGCTCTGGGGCCAGCAGTGCCTGGGCCCACAGGGTCCTGGAAGCAGGTATGGTAACAGGAAAGGCCCTGAGTGCCTGCCCACCCGCTGCAGGCAGGGCCCAGGCCCTCAGGCAGCCAGTATCCCAGGTCTCCCTGGCCCCAGGCCCCAAGACAAGGGGGCTGGTGGAGTGGGAGAAGTGGAGGGAGGTGGAGCAGCACACCAGGGATTCCAGACAGACCAGAGATCAAAGTCCTCCAGAGAGGGCGGCCAGCAGTGCTCTGACCCCCATGCCTGAGCTGCAGCCCCTGTCCACAGACCAGAGTGCCTCAGGGCACAGTGACCCAGGCCACATCGACCACTAGTAGCCTTGGCCACCACATTCTATAGCAAGACTCGTACTTCCTGGGTAGGACATGGAGGGACACGAGAGCCTGGCAGGCTGACAGGGACCAGCGGCATGCAGGCACCAGACGGAGGCAGACGGGGAGCCGAGGCCCCACGCACGGTGGCCAGGACGTCCCTCAGCACTGCGCTCGCCAGGGACCTAGGCCAGGGCGCTACCAGCACCTCCGGGTGTGCAGAGCAGGCAGCTGGAGTTCAGTTCCTGGGGCTGAGGTCTGAGCCCTGATTCACCTGCTATTAGCAGGACTAGGGTGCAACCTGGCTGGGGTAATGGGGAGGCCCCACGCCGGTCCCTGACTGTGAATTCTGTGTAAATTCACACCAGGGCCATCAGCCGCGAATTAACCCACACTATTCCCAGTGCCAAGAAGCGCCAGAGCGAGGAATATGGGGCATCTTCCTGGGGCCCCTCCCCCATGTCTCCAGGTCCGGCCCCCAGTCCCATCTCCAGACCCCACCCTGCACGTCTCCCAAAGCCCCGCCCACAGCCCCTCTCCTGGCCCGGGGGTGAGGCCACAAACCGGGAGGAAGCACCTTCTCTGGCTGGGGCCCAGCGCCCTCAGTGCCTGGCGCAGGTGGCTCCACTCAACTTCAGGTCCCTGAATGTCCTGCCCATAAGGGAGACAGGGACCCACCAGTGTCTGTCTCCTTGCAGAAGTCAGCAAGCCCAGGGCAACAGACTGCAGATGCACGGCAGGCACAGGGATGCATGGAGACCTCACTTCCGACTCCCCCCAGTCTGCACCCCTGTGCCGTGGAGGGGCACACAAGGTCTCCTCTGGCCTCAGAGTCCTGTGTGCAAAGGGAGCGTGGACACACAGGACAGCAGGGGCGATGACTCTGAGGCAGTGCTGTGCACAACCTGAACAACCGGAGAGTCACAGACAGGGCCACACCCAGGGAGATGCTGCCCTGGCTGCCAGCTCAGCCTGTGGTCCACCAGAGCCCACCCAGCTCCTGTACCCACAGGCCAGGGAGCCGGGGTGGGGTGGGGCTGCAGGACCTGGGATGTCCTGACAAGGGGCTGCGGTTCCCTAGCTGACCAGGCTCAGGACAGCCCTGATCCCATGGGGCTGGGCCACTCCCCAGGAGGGAGCGACCATACTCCCAGCGCCCACACCTGCAGAGACCCAGCAGTGCCACAGCATGGCCATCCTCACCCAGCTCAGCCCCTCGGCGGGAAGACCTGCTGCCCAGAGCCTGGGCCCGGAGCCTTGCCAAGCTCCAGAAGCGACACCCCCACCCAGTGACTGACTCGTGTGTAGGGAGGGCTGTGAGCTGGCTGCTGAGGGGCTGGGTGCTGGCCCCCCACCCACAGCCATATCACATCAGCCCTACCTGTTGCCTGAATGTTCAGAGCTCCTGGAGCTAGGGCTCCACTTTCAGGCCCTGGCCTGAGACTTCATGTGTCACAGGGTTGTAGTCCATGCTCTTCTGGGAAGCTCCTGGTGCGTCCAGGCCTGGCCACCTGACCCTGGGTGCTGGCCTTTCCACACGTGTCCACCGGCCCCCAGCCTGCTATTCCCACAGTGCTAGCCTGGGCTCACGTGGTCTCCTGTGCCCCTCAGAGCTGGGTCTCGTGTCACCCACACCCAGTCCTCCAGCTCTGCTGCTTTCTCACCACACTGAACTCCCATCAGCCGGAAAAGCACTTTCCTGTTGACTAAAGCACTGTCCACAGCACTCCAGGCACCTGCAGGCAGGGCCTCTGTTCTGGCCACTGGCTCAGCTCCAGCCTGGCCTGTGCTGGGGACAGTGCCAACCACACCTGTGTCTGCCAAGTTCACGTGTCTCTCCCCAGCGTGAGCCTGGACAGGAAGCAAGCGCAGCCTGGCTCTGCGTCAGGGACAGTCTCCATCTGCAGAGAGGAGGGGGACACGCCTGTGACGGGCGCAGACACAGGCTGTTCCAGGAAAGGGCGCCTTGCATAGATGCTGCAGGCCTGCAAAGCGGGCTGCTCCCCGCGGTGGGTGCCCCAGTGCCAAGGCTGCCTGCCCAGTGCTGGCTCCTGCACACACTGGGGAGAGAACTGGGGCTCCTCTCCACACTCACGGATGGACTGTGGTAATGCTAGAGCTCCCCGTGTGCAGAGGGGTGGCCCCCGGGCAGCCTGCACAGAGGCTGGGCTGGTGGAGCCTATGGACGAGAATCGCCCTTCAAAGCAGGACTGCAGACTGAGGGAGCATAGCACCTGGCCCTCTCCGTGGCCCACACCTGCTCAGGTCAGTGCAAGCCCCACTCCTCCCAGGCCCTGTGTGCCCCCAGCCTGTGCTAAGCTCCAGCAGCCCCAAGAGGCCCTCTGAAAGTGAAGGAGATCATGCTGTACTTGGATATCTGGTAACTCCCAAGGCCAAGAGCTAGAGGTCTGCTCCCCAGAGTGTGTGCAACGGGAGGAGGTGAACCCTTTAGGAAGTGGGGCTTAGAGGAAGCGAGTCTTTGAGGAACGTGCCCTTGAAGGGATACAGGGACTCTGGCCCCTTCCTGTTCCTCTCCTTGCTCCCTGGCTGCATTAGGTGCACAGAATTCCTCTTCAAGCTCTGCCATAAGCCAAGATCAGTCTGTTCTCTGTATGAGTTGATCATCACAGGCCCTTTGCCACAGTGATGCAAAGCTGATTAGTACAGACTGCTTGTTGGTTTCCCTACACATTATAGACTGTCATCGACCCCTGCCTGGCACTGGAAGACAGTGAAGTGAGGTTCAGGCAGTGTTAAGATCACTAAGTAAAAAAATAAAATAAAATAAAATAAAAAGATGACCAGGTGTTTCCAGAGTCAGCAATGTGAGGGAAAAGCTGCTGTCCCAAGTGCAGCCACCCTTTTAAACTGCTTACCGTCCTATTGGGTTTTAGATGGGTAGAGAGATGGGTGAGTGACAGACAGGCGGATGATGGATGAACAGATGGGCAGACGGACAGATAGGTGAATGGACAGTTGGATGGATATCCATAGGGGATGAGTCAATTAGTAAATGGGTAGATGGTGCATGAGTAGAAGGGTGGATGGATGGATGAGTGAGTGGATGGAGGGATGGATGGGTAGGTTGGTGCAAGGATGGGTAAGTAGATGGTGAACAGATAGGTGGGTAGATGGATATCCATGGGCAGATGGGTGGATGGATGGATGGGTGGGTGGAAGATTGAGTGGGTAGTGGACAGATAGGTGTGTGGATGGATGGATGGGTGGGTTAGTGAAGGGATGGGCAGGCAGATGGTAGACAGATGGGGAGGTAGATGGATGGATGGGTAGGTGGAAGAATAGACAGGTGGTTGGATGGATAGGTGGATATCCATGGTGGTGGATGGATATCCATCAGTGACAGACAGACAGATGGGTGGGAAGGTGAATGGCTGGCTGGATATAGGTATATCCATGGTGGATGGGTGGATATATGGACAGGCAGATAGATGGACGGGTGGATGGATGGGTTAGTAATAAATGGATGTGTAGAAAGATGGGTAGGCAGATGGTACATGAATATCTGGGTGGATGATGAAGAGATACCCATGGTGGATGGGCGGATGGAGGAGCTAAGTAAGGGATGGATATCCATTCTTTGATACATGGACACGTAGATACATAGACAGGGAGATGGAAGGGTAGATAAGGGATAGTGTGGCTGGTGGATGGATAGAAAGATGGATATTCACGAGTGGATGGGTAGATACATGCAGTCTAACGTGTAGGTGGATGGACAGACAGGTGGTAAAGATAGACAACAGATGACTGAGGGACACTGGGTGAGTTAAGGATATTACCTCAGGACGTGTCACCACAGGTCTATGGACAGGAGCTGTGACACCTGCACGCTGAGGCAGGGGTGGGAGCCATACCTGCATCACACAAAGCGGTGCCAACACGGACTCTGGCAGTGTGTGCCACTTATGTGGGCTGAGTCAGCTTTGCTCAGTTGGTGTCCCTGTCATTGATGGACTGACACTTCCTTTCTGAGGGCCTGCAGCAGCTCCCGACTTCTCATGCTCTGGGTGTGAGGCTGAGCAAGCTGTCCTCAACACTGCAGGTGCCTGGAGCTGGGGGTGTGGGGGGTGCCCAATACACGTAAGAGTTCAGTCCGGTTGACCCTTTCATCCGGGATCCACTGTGTTTGTCCTACCTCCTAAGGAGTTTGTCCGCTCTACTCAGGCTGACTTTATTGGAGAATCCATCCCTTCCATGCCTGCAGCACCCGTACGCCTGCTGGTTTGCTTTCTCCTTGCACACCTAGCTAGGGATTTCTCCACTAGGGTGACGTTGCCGGGAACGACACTGGCTCTGGCCACTTCATGCCAGCGTGTTTCTGTACAGGGATCTGGTCCCTCTTCCCCTAGCTGGCTTCTTCCTTCCTTGGACTCAGCTGGAGTCTCAGGCACTGGCTTTAGACCTCACCTCACCTTTCATGGAAGCACTTAAAAGCTGCACTGCTCGACCTCAGCCCCGCACATTTTGATGCTGCATCCATTATCGTCTTGTTAATCTATTCAGAGGAAGATTTAGGATGAGGGAGCCAGGGACCTGCAGGGTGTGCTGGGTGGGAGGCACAGAAGCGATTCCCAGCTCCTGGTGCAATCATCTGGGCACACAGGAGGTTCACCCCCAAGCTGGGGAGACAGAAAGTTTGCAAGGGCACGCGTGGAGGCTCAGTGAGTCACCCCACCAAAGACTGGGCTGGGGAGAGCACCAACTACAGAAGCCTAGGACGGCGGTGGACATGGACAGCGACTCACAGGGTTCCGGGCCGCCCAAGCCCTGTGTGGTCACCAGGTCATGAAACCCTGTCGCCATCACTCTCAGGGCAGCTCCCCAAGACTCAGCACAAAACCAAAGAACCTAAAAACCGTTCACTGATAACTTGCATGCTGATCACGTTAAAAGTGTCACATTTTCATTATGCGAATTTAAGTAAGATATATTAACATTTTACTTCTTGGGTGAGACTTGCAGAATGCTCACAGCCCTGTTTGTGGCTCACACGCTGTTCCTGCCAGTGGCTGCTCATACCCTAGTGCCACTCCCCCCAGGCCTGCCAGGGGACAGCTCCTTGCCAAATCCTGGCCCAGGGGCAGGGAGGCTGCTCTCTGGGTTTCCCTACAGGCCCCTGGCTGCCAGGATGCCCACTGAGGTCCTGAGGCACCCACCTGTCATTGTGGCGTCTGGTGCCGGAGGCCAGCCTCTGCCCTCAGCCAGTCACACAGACAGAACCAGGCTCTGCCACTCTGATAAGGGGAAGATGCTAGCTGGCCAGAGGGATGCAGCTAGCCCTTGCAGTTGCTGAGTCCCTCTAGGGCGCCCTCAGCGCAGCCACTGTGCCCAGCACTTAGGCCCTTAGGCCCCTCCCCTTCCACTTCCGGGTTGGAACCATTCTGCCCTGGTTGCCCTGCCTCCCAGCCTTGGCACCAGCTGCTCCCTCTGCCAGGCAGCTCTCCAAGTCACCCCTCACAGTGGGTCCTTGATGTGCACATGCTCTCCAGCTGGAAGAGGTCAGGGAGGCAGGCTCTGCCGATGTGGCACACTGGGGCATCTGTGGGGCAAGCCAAGGCCCAGGCAGCTTCCTCCCACGGGGTGTGACTTGGGTCTGACCGCCAGTGCCTGCTGGAAGCCAGGTGAAGCTGGCAATGCCTGCACCTCCAGAGAGGCCCAAGCAAGCACACAAGCACATGCGTGTGCACACATTCACACACATGTGGAGACCCCAGGTAAGAACCAGGCCAGCTGTGGGAGGATGTGCTGTGACTTAAGCCACCAACCAGGCCCCACTACAGTGTCTGCCTCGCCCCCTGGGGGCACAATAAATTGCCTGAGTCACTTCCTGGGAGCCACCCTGGACCACTCTGTCTAGGGCTCAGCTTGTTCCCCACCCCACAGCAGTGCTGGGTGGGCATGGGAGGCTACAGCAGAAGAGGCTGGCTGCCGATGGCTACTTGGGTGCTACCCTTGTCTCTCAAGGGCCAGTAGTCAGCCAGTGCCCCTGGGTAACCACAGACACCCCAGAATTAACTCCATACCCTGCAACTGCAGGACCCAAGTCCACATCTCAGGCACGACCCCCACCAGCCCACGCAGGCCCATAGCACTATGCTCTGGGATCACTAGGCAGGTCGAGAACACTTCCATTAGGCACCAGCACGCCAGAATTGCCAAACCCACAGGAAAACCTCGTGTTCCACGTTCCCCCAGGGAGGAAGCCCCAGGACTTGGCACACAGTCCTTCAAGGTTGGCAGGGGACATGGGGGTCGTGGCCAGGCTGTATGAGTGCCCCAGTAAGTGCCCAGCAGATCCCCCCCAGCTCCTGGCCACGAGGACCCAGGGAGCCCCACTCAGCTAGCTACCTGCCTCAGGGTACGGCCCTCCATGCTGAGATGGCCAGCCCAGACAGGCCCAAGCGGCGTCACATCCCTGCCCAGCGGCCAAAGTCACGTGCACACGGAGGCTCCTCCAGCCCCTGCTCTCACGGAGGGCCCTGAAAGCAGAGGGGAAGGCTGTGGCCTTTCTGGGTGGGCCACTATCAGCCCTTGGCAGCTTGGAGCAACTCTGGGGGCATCTGAAGGCAGTGGCAGCCACCAGGGGAACACGGAGCTTAAAATGATGGCAAGATGAGCACTGCCCCAAACCACTTCCAGATGTGCAGTCTAGCTTGGGCACAACCAAGGCCAGAGGCTGGGATCTGAACCCGAGGTCCCAAGGGCCGTGTCCCCATCCCAGTCTCCCAGGAGCCCCTCCCTGGACAGCCTGCAGGATGCAGCAGGTCAGCAAAATGGGCTCCCTGCTCCTCTGCTCAGAAGTCCAAATATTCAAAAACCACTTGTCAGAATCAATCACAGATAAGTGCTTGTCCAAATTACAAACACTAATGCTGCTATAAAAATAATGCCATGGCATTTTTTATTTTCATCAGAAAAATAAGCCCCAAATTTTTGGAAGGCAGCCCTAGGTAAGCACCAAGAAGGGGCCTACTGGGGTGGGAGGGGCTCAGAGCTGACAGGCTGAGCGAGGGGCATCAGGTGACCCAGTGCTGGGAGGGAAAGGCCGGGTCAGTAGCCTGCCAGGACCTCGAGCAGGGGAGGGGAGGTGTCCTCGCAGGGCTGGGACACAGGCGGTTGCGCATCCAGATGACTCCATGTCTGTGGGGCACCGGGTGGGGGCCTGGCTGGGGCCTCCAACCCACTTACAGTCCAGGGGACCCTCAGGTGGCCAACAGTTATCTGGAAAGGCAGCTCCTTGTTCTCCTCCCAACATCAGTTCCTTCACTGGGCCCATTCTTGCCAGGGCTTCCGGAGACCTGAGCGTGGGGTTGCCCTGAGACTGGGGCCTGGGGTGGAGGCTGGGGACCCAGGGGCAGTCCTATAGTGCAAAATCTGTCTGAGTGCTGTCAACAGTCAGGTAGAACACTGCCCTGGGTGGGGAGCAGAGAAGAGTGGGAGGGGGCTTCTAGGCCTGCCTGGACCTCCACACCCTGCAGCTCCCCCATCTGTAGACCCTGAGCTGGTCTGTGAGTGCCCCCAGGTGTGTGGAGGCAGAGTCCTGAGAGGTGTGGTGGCAGGCCCAGGGGCACCACCCTTGCATCCCTCCTACAGCCTTAGGACCCTCAAGTGGATACCACCATCCCCCAACTGCAGAGGAGGAAGGGACCACGAGCTGAGGCCTGGCCAGTCAGACCTGCATGTCGACCAGCTCACCACCAGGCTGTGCTGCTAGGGCAGGGAAAGCACACCAGCCAGTCAGGCCCAAGGACAGTGAGGCCTGGGCTGGCATCCCGTCACACGTGCCCAGGCACACACCATGCACAAGCACATACACACACCTTCCCACACAACCACACACGCACACCCATGCACAACTGCACACGTGCATGGAGACTCAGAGATGCAGAGACAGTGTTGGCAATTTAGAGGCACAGAGAGAGACGCTGAGGTCCTGGCAGGCTGCAGCCCAAGGGCTATGTGCCCTCTCCTGGGGGCAGGTACATCACAGATCGGCACACACTGGGGGTCACCATGACACCAGTGGGGGGAGGGCACGTGGAGTGGTGGGAAGACACCAGGTTCATCTCCTTCCTCCTGGCACGACAGGCCTTGGCCTGACTGCGGCACTGTAGGGACTCCGGCCCCCGGCCGAGCCTCAGTTCCGACAACCATCAGCCAGGCTGTGCCAGTCCAGCAGTCCCTGGTCCCTGCTCACACACCCCATGGACAGCTGACAAAATCCAGAGGGTACCTGTGGACCTCAGGCTCCGGGGCTCACAGATGGGGCCTGGCGGGCCACCCCTGGGGCAGAGGATCGGGTCCACCGTGACCTCAGGGGCTGGCAGGGACGGCCCAGGGCCAGGAGCGAGACCTGGGGCTGACGGGCTGGCACCAGATCCAGCAAGGACCGCCTCGGCTGGCTCAGGGAGCCCAGGAGAGGCCGGCGGGCTGGGCCGGGCTGCCCCAGAAGCAAGGGGCGCTCAGGGATAGGAAGTAACGGCTGGGGCTTGCAGGGCTGGCTTGGACCCAGAAGGGATCGCAGGGGCTGGCAGGGCTTTTCTGGGCCCATGAGGGGCCTCTTGGGCAAGCGGAGCTGTTCTGGGCCCATGAGGGGCCGCTTCGGTTGCTGAGACTGGCCAGGGCCCAGCAGGGGAGGCTTTGGGGTGCCGGTTTGTTCGGCAGCTTTAACTAACTGCTGAGGCTGCCTGAGGCCCAGCAGAGACCGCCGGGGCCGGCTGGGTTGGACCAGGAGAGACCTGCGGGGTTGACTGTGCTGACACGGGGCTAGGAGTGCCCGTCGGGGGCAGCAACACTGGCACGAGAGGGAGCTGGCAGGCCGGCGGCGTGGTCGCAGGGTGAGGAGTGACCGTGGGGGCTGGCAGCGCGGACAGTAGGCTAGCAGGGACCGTAGCGCCCGGCAACACTGTCCAGAGGAAGTCTTACGGGGCTGGCCAGGGAGACAGGGAGTGGTCCATGAACGCAGGGGCCGGCAGCAGTGCCACAGGGACCGCAGAGGCCGGCACAGGTGACATGGGGCCAGAAGTGACCGCAGAGGCCAGCAGAGATGACACGGGGCCAGAAGGGATCGCAGTGGCCGGCAGAGGTGACACGGGGCCAGAAGGGACCGCAGTGGTCGGTAGCGGTGCCATGGGGCCAAGAGGGACCGAAGTGGTCGACAGCGGTGCCATGGGGCCAGGAGGGACCTCAGGCGCTGGCAGCGCTGTTGGGGGGCTGGGAATGCCCAAAGTGGCCTGCGGGGCTGGGCCAGGCGAGGTCGCCGGGCCTGGCAGAGCTGATCTGGGACCGGAAGCAGCTGCTGGGGCTGGCGGTGCTGACTGGGGCCCAGAAGTGACCTCCGGGGCCGGCAGGGCTGTCTCAGACCCAGAAGTGACCGCTGGGGCTGGCTGCGCTGAGCCTGGGGTGGCCGCTGGGGCTGGCAGGACTGCCCGGGGTCCGGGGATGCCCGACGGGGCTGGCAGCGCTGACACGGGGCTGGGAGGGGCCCCTGGGGCTGGCTGGGCTGGCTGGGCTGGTGCTGCTGCTGGTGCTGGGCCGGGCCGTTCTGGTGCCAAGGGTTGGCTGGGAGCGGCCCCCCTTCTGGGGAGCACACCTGCATGGAAGAAAGAGCACGTGTCCACCTGGGCAGGTGCCTGTGGACCCCCCTCCAGCCCGGGCCCCGGAGACATGCTGCTCCCACCAGAGCCCAGATCCCAAGGAGCTTGAAGCGGGGCCTGGTACACTGAGAAAAGCCTCTCGGCTCAGGTCCCCAGGAGGAACGCAACTGCAGTTGAGTTGTGAGCCAGAACAGACCCATACCCAGGCTGCCCCGGCCCAGCTTCCGAGTGCCTAAGGCCCCTCCTGGTCTTGGCCTCGACCTCACCCAGGCACAAAGGCCGTGGGGCAGGCACCCCAGTTCCTGATCCTTCCCTGCATCCGGACCACCAACCACAGCACTGTGGCTGGCACTCCCCTCCCCTATGCCAGTCTAGCACACAGCGCCATGTGCATAGCAACTGAGCACACAGTACTGTGCTTGGTCCCCAACTCATCACAGACACACTGGACACCAGGGTCGGCGGAGCCTGACAGACGCAGCAGCGGCAAACGGGGCCAGCCTATCAGCTCGGCACTGCCTCCCACCCCCCGGCCCTGTAATCCCGAGGCCCTGGAGAGGCCTGCACCTCTGTGAAGAAGCGTAGTCTGCCTGCCTGCCTGCCTGAACTCATTGCATGTGCCCCATACCCTGCACCCAGCAACGATGGAGCACGTTGCCAGGCAGCCTGGGTGCTGCAGGTGGTGTCCAGGTGCTGGGGTGGTCCCAGGGCACACCCTGCCGCTCACCTGCTGGGAGGGCTGCAGCGGGACCTTCCTGGCCCCTCCGTCACAGGTGGGGTCCAAGTCCTGCCCAGAGCTGCTTGCTTCCAGGGGCTGCCTGCTCACACTGGGCTCTGAGGATGGGCAGTTTTCTGTTTCCCGGGGCTTCTTGATGAGGCGACGTTCCCACTTCTCCTTCCGCTCATGTGGCTTCAGGGCCATGTCCTTCTGCAGGGAGAAAAGTGAAAGGCCATCAACAGGTGGAAACGCCCTGATGGAAGACGCCTATCTTGAGGGGGCTGGTCCTTGGCTGATGACATTGCTTACTTGGAGGCAGTGCCCCAAGCAGGCTCAGAGGCTGGGGTCACTCCTCCCCCGCCCCCGCCCCAGAAGGAGCCTTCATCCTGGGTCGGCCCCTTCTTGGGGCACATGGACAGGGAAGAGGGCTGGTGAGGGGAGGGCCCATCACCCCTGGGGAGCGGGGATGAGCCAGCTCCTGGGGCCTAGGAACATGGCACAGATCAGATCTTAGCCTACTGTGGAGGTTCACACAAGCTGCAGCACAAAGGAGGCGTGAAGCTTTCTGGTCCCTGCTGGACTGGGGCCACTTTCAATACCTCATGACCTGGGGCCAGGGACTGCATGCGGCAGCCTTACCCAGGTGACACCTACACATGCACAGAAGTAACCCCCGAGTGACATGTCATTCCCACAGAAACTAACCCCCCAGATGACTTCATATCCGCAGGAAGTAGCCCGCAGGTGACACCTCATTCCCACATGAAGTAATCCCCAAGTGACACCTTCACATTCACAGGAAGTAACCCCCAGGTGATACCTCATTCCCACAGGAAACAACTCTTCAGGTGACACCTCACACCCGCTCTGGTGATACCTCATCCTCCAGAAAGTACCTCCAAGGGGCACCCTCACATCCCACAGCCATGGGTTTGGGAGGGAAACCCTTGCCATGATCGCACTTGGGGTAATCAGACCTGAGTCACCCCACAGGTCACCCGTGATCCTGCTGGCCTTTTCTGGGGTGCCTTGTCAGCAGTCCACCTTGAGTCTTCCAGGGTATCAGCTCATTTGAGCCCATGAAACATCCCAGCCTCTGCCCCTGCCTGTGGATTCCAGCAGTTCCTGGCTCTGAGGTCCCCTACTTCTGCAATCAATAACCAGTAGTTGGCCAGGTGTGGTGGTACAAACCCATAATCCCAGAATTTGGGAGGCTGAGGCAGAAACCCCAATCTGGACAATTTAGGGAAATCCTGGCCAAAAAAAAAAAAAGGTCAAAAAGACAAAGAAAGAGAATGAAAAACACTGGCTCCAGGCACCAGCGACCACTGCACACAGTTTAACCTCCAAAGAAGGCAGCGGCCAGTGGGGAGCTGAGAAAGGACGGGCAGGGCTGGCCGACCTGCCCCAGCCGAGGAGCCGTTTCCTGCCCAGCCTGCCCTCCCAAGGGCATGCTGCAGGTCCTGCCTCACCTGCCTGGGTACTATGTGCTGTCTCTATCCAGGCAGCGTGTGAGGCTTCAAGAAACCAGTAGCCTTGCGCTCACGCTGCACCCACGGCGCGGAGCTTGCTGCCCTCGACTTCTGAGCTTTGATCAGGGCGAGGTGCCTGCCCTCAAGCAGGGCCTGCTCCATGATCTGCTCTCCCTGACCTAGCACACGGCAACAGTACCTCACTGCTAGCAGCCTTGTCCAGTTGGTCTACCAGGGCTGACCTTGGTGGGGACCACCTCTGCACCAGGGTGTCATACACTGCCGCTGAGAACAGAGCTACTTGTGAGGCGTGCAACCAAATGTGCACAGATGTGGGGGTCGACATTCATCAACAGGGCTCTACAAGGCCACCCTGGCCCTCAGACCCTGGCTGGGCCTGCCTGGCTTCCTTGGGCGCAGATGGAGGCCGCAGGCAGGTCATGCCCAGGGCTTGCCCGGCTCTCACCACCGTCCACACAAGACTGAAAAGATGCACGTGCCAACAGTGTATGGTCTGAATTTATCATTCTCCATAAACCTGTTCTGACACTTTGTTACTTTCAAAGAAATGAACACAGGTTGCCACCCTCCCTCTGCTTATACCCCTGCCCCCATGCTCCTCCTGGATGCCCTGTCCACCCTCTAATCTGCCCCCCAAGGAGAGCAGCTTCTGGGTCCCTGTCCTCAGGCTTCCTGGACCTCGTGTCTGTCCCCGGACCCAGCTCGGAGCTCTTCCCTGGTGCACTCATAGCCCCTGCAGCAACACAGCCCCCATGAGCCTGACACGCCCAACGCTGCCACCTGGTCACCAGGAGGGCAGATGCTGGGGGCTGCATCTCACTGCACGGCTACCCTGTGAGGTCAACACTGAAGCTCAGAAAGGCTGTGCAGCCCCTCTCCGGCCAGGCATGGCAGCAGCAGTGGGGCCACTGGTCACCTCCCCGGTCGCCCCCCCACCCCCCGAGACAGGTGCCACGGCTCTACAGGACAGGGGCACTGACAACAGAGTGAACTGGAGCCGCCAGCAGGGAGCCTGGAGCGAACAGTAAGCGCTGCACTCACCACGAGCACCAGGCCTGCTCTGGAACACTGCCGACTGCTCCACAGACACTGCCCATGCAGCCCGCACACAGCCCCAGGACATGAGCTGTGACTGCTCCGGGCTAGGCACAGAAACCCAAGCAGAGACTGGCCTCAGCGACAGTCTGAAACCTGTGTCCTCGGGCCCCACCCATCGCCCACCACCATCACAGCAAGAGGCTGATGCTACAGGGAGGCCCAGAGCTAGTAGTGCCTCTGCAGGGTCTCACACCCCGGGTCTCTGCTCCAGGCCAAAGCCTCGCAGTGATGCCTGGACTTCCTGTCCCTCCCTAGGTGGAGTGCCACAGAGCTGGGCACACACTATCATGAAACTGCCCACGGGATTTCCCGACAGTGCTTTTACATGACTGCTTTTCAGGCCTCCTAAATGTTATTGCTATGCAGCACTGATAAAATCTCTAACTGCTACAGTAGAGCAACCAGGGAGAGAGAAAAGTGGTTATGACTTGGCAAAGGTTCAGGTGCCCTTTCCAGAGCACGCTGCTGGTTCCCACTATGGCCCAGCAGCTCAGCCCACCCCCCGGCCAGGCAGGTGCCTCTGACTCCCTGAGCCACATGGGGCCTCCCCTGTGGTCACCAAGCCCACCCCCTGGAGAGCAGGGAGGCCTGAGGCAGGACGCCCTCCCCGCATGACAACCACAGTACCAGCAGGGCCGGGCTTGGAGCCAGAGGACGCTTCTGGATGGGACAGGAGTGCACGAAGGCCAAAGCCGCGTCTCCCGGTCTCGCTGGCTCTCAGTCAAGCGTCTCTGCCAGCCTTAGATTCCGAGCCTCAGCCGCCACTCTTCACGTCCTCGAGCAGAGGGCCCGCAGCTCTCCCTGCCCAGCTCTCACCCGGCCCAACCCCATCCCCGAGTACCTAGCAATGTCCTCTGAGACCTGTGCAAGACTGCCCCAGAGCTTCAGTGTGGCTGTCCTCTGCCCAGGCATCCACAAAGCCTACACGTTCATGTATTCTCTGGGTAGAGTCTGCCCCAGCAGAGACCCCTGAGGGCAAACCCTGGTGTGGGGGTGCTACCTAAGCACCCCCGCAGCTGAAAAGGCTGGACAAGCTCTCCTTGTGCACTCCCACCAGCAGCAACATCCCTTGTGGACCCCCAAGCGCACCCAACACCAACTGGCTGCTATGGGGCTGCTTGATCGCGTCTCGGGTGCAGCCCCCATCAGATGCACATGAAGGAGGTGCCCGCCTGGGCTTTGCCAACCCCCACTCCCCAGGAGCCTCTGGATCGGGCCTGGCTGTCTCCCCAAGCCCTCAGAGTCCTCCTGCTGGCCCAGGGCGCGTATCTTCACTACCTGCCACACGCTGGCCTCAGACTTCCATGTGGGCCGCATGCTGCTTCTGTGCTGGCCTGGGAGTAGGGGACAGCACCAAGAGCCCCAAGTGCGCAGCCAGCCCGCCTGTCGAATGAGGCACCTCCACACACTGCCATGGGTTCTGTGAAAAGACCTGCACTGGGCCTGGCACTGTCTGGACACAGGGTCACATGGAGACAAAGCCACTCACTGTGGCTGGAAGGAGCAGCGGTGTGGCCCTGGGAGGGTGGGCCACCGTGGACAGGAGGACAAGAGGGAGTGACAGGGCAGCCCAGGGCCACCTGCCTGGGTCGGAACCAAGCCACTGCCCACCCTCTGACCCTGGCTGACTGTCGACCTCGTGCCTACGCCACTGGCTGGCAGTTGTGAAGACAGCTTCCACAGCACTGCCAGGGCCTGGCTGGTGTTTCCTCCCTGCCAGCCTGCTGCTGTCCCCTACTCCCAGGCCAGCACAGAAGCTCTTCAGGGCTAGCACTGTCTCTCAACAGGGCTCCTCTGGATGGCTGTGAGTGCGGTGGGACCAGGGCCAGACAGCACAGGGAACTGGCCCAGGAAAGCAGTTTGCCAGGAAGGTGGTGCCAGAGGTTGGGAGCCAGCCCCGCACCCTGTGGGATGCCTCGGGGTCAGGCTGTGGCCCAGAGGTGGCATCACGCAGCCCACTGTGGCTACTCACTAACTTGGATGCCGGCTCTGGGTGCCCTGTGTACAAGTGAGTGCCTCCATAATTAAACAGGAGAGGCAAGGGTGCTAGACTTTGAGGAAGGCCACGGCTAGGAGCCAGGTGGTAGACTCCAGCCAGGCAAGGCTGTTGCAGAGGGGCGAGGATGGGGTCTGCAGACTATGCCAGCAGAGACCAAGTGAGTGGGCGGGGGAAGAGAAGGGGCCATGGGCTGGACCTCCAGGACAGGCCCAGCCCCCACGCATGGCCAAGGCTGGCTCCAAGGCACCAGGAGACAGGGCAAATGGGTCCCTCGGTGACTTCCTGTGAGGCCAGTGCTGCTGGGTGCGGGTCCTCTTGCCTTGGCAGGGAGGGGCCAGTGCACCCGTCTGTCCCCAGCAGCACATTCTTCTTCCCCTGAGCCTGCAGACTCCATGTGGAGGAAGGCTTGGGGCTGATTTCTGTCCCTCCCCAGCACAGCTGTTGCTCAGCTGTCACCCAGGGTGGGCATACTTGCCCTCCAGAGCCAATCAAGGTCACTGAAGCCACAGGCCCAGGGTGGAAGAGTACAAGGGTGCCCAAGTGCCAAGCTAACCCTTGCATGTTCAGCCACTGCTACCAGCTGGTATGGTTTTGAGCACCTAGTCCTGCAGGACCCAGGACCAGCCTGCGTGGGCTAAATGTCAGCTCAGCAGGGGAGAAGATGAAACAGGGGTGGGAGGTACAGCCTCATCAGAGAACCCTCTACCCAGCACAAGGGAGTAGGTGCACTGAGGAAGCCGAGGCCCAGAGTGGGCACGGAGCCATCCAGGTCTGGACCCCACATCTGGCTACAGCCTACATGCTTCCCGGTTACACCTGGCTGACAGGGATGGCTCTGTACCGGGGCAGGGAGGAGACTGCCCTGCCCTGCATGCACAAAGGCCCAAAGCAGGTACAGGCAGGGCCAAAAACAGGGTTCCAGCGGCCTAGGAAGAATGTGAGTTTGTTCCAGAATGACAGGAAACCCCTGGGGGTCAGCGCCAAGCAGCACAAGGGAGTTGAGGGCCAAGTTTACCCTACCTCTCCTGGGGGAGAGGCTCTATGTGCCTCTGGAGAGGAATTTGGAGGACAACAGTCCAGGGATAGCAGGTCATGAAAGGGGCTGCCCTGGCCATCACCCTAGGGTCACCTTCCCTACCTACTTTGCCACGACTCCTGGGGACCTGCACGTGGCAGTGCCAGCCTGGGGTACATCGTGCCCCTGGGTGTGGTGGTTGGGAGAGCTGGGTGTATGTGTGCAGCGAGAGTGAGGCCTGTGGACGTGGGGAGTAGCCAGGGCCAAGGCCAGGACATGGCGGGACAGAGGCAGGTGAGGCCAGAGCAGCCCCGAGGGTCCCTGTGGCACTCTGGAGTGGGACCCAAGGAAGGAGCCCTACCCTCTACGGTGCCCTGGGCTGAGTTCCTGTCCTGTCTGCCACTCACCAGCAGTGTAGGCCTGGAAAGTGCCTTCCCCAGTACCTCAGTTTCCCCTTCTGTGGGATGGGGACAACACAGACCCCTCTATGGAGCTACCACAGTAGTATGCAGAGCCCTGGAACTGTGCCTGGCACTCAGGAAACACCGACCCCACCCCTCCTGCTCCTGCCAACAGCCCCCGTATGACTGGCTCACTGAAGTCAAAGGCTCTGGGCATAAGGCCAGGCTTCAAGCAGCGCTGTCCATGGGCCAGGCCCAGGTCTTGACACACACAGCTGCTCTGCTCCTCTGGCCACACAGCCAACACGGCGCTCTCATGAGCATCTGGCTGGTGCAGGGGCGTGGGCACCACCACTGGCTCACAGGAGCTAAGCCATGATTGTGGCCCACAAGGAGCCCAAGGGACAGTGCCTGTCCCCCGAAACTGACGTGGCTTCTCCAAGTAAAAACTGGAGCCGGGGTTGCCAAAACTGGAGGCCAGACTCTTCCAGGGTCCACAGGCACACACTGCAGCCAAAAAGGCAACCCTGACCACAGCTTTGAGGGTGCTGATCTGCCTATACCCACCCAGCTTTCCTAGAAACCACACAGAACCTCCTGGTGGACTGATGAAGCCAGCATGCCCCTGACCCATTCTCCTTCTTTTACCACCTGGGTAGAGCAAGATTACTCAAAGCATCATTTCCCGGATGTTTCAGAGCCCAGCTCCCAAACGAGAAAGGTGCCCTGGATGCCCTCGGGCTCATCCACCTTCCTCGGACCCCCCCTCGCCTGCCACGCCTTGCCTGTCCTCCCCGGCGAGGCCTGACCCCTCCTCACCATGCTGGACTCCCACCTCAGCCTGAGTAGCTCCACGGAAGCCCACCAACCTCCAAGAGGTCACCTCATGTCCTCCTGATGCTCCCAGGTGATGGGCACATGGGCCGGATGTGTGGCCGACCCTCCATAAAGGCGTAAGTAGGGAATGAAGGACACAGGCCAGGCTGTCCAGCCACAGCGAGAGGACCTCGGCAGCACAGCAGATGTCTGGCTGCGAGAGGGTAGCTGCCCCAAGGAGGCGTCCTTAGGAAACACGAGCGGCGCAAGTGCCGTCACCCCGGGCAGGTGGCGGACTGCAGGGGAGCGTCCGACAGAGAGCAGGGGGCCTGGCTGGGTGGTGTCGCTCTCTGCCTCTTTAGATCTGCAGATCCACCAAGCCAGCCTCTGCCAAGCTGAGGACCCTCAGAGGCAGTAAAGCCGAAAAGGGGCAGGGACCACCCTGCTCTCCTTGCTGTGCTGAGCAAATGCCCAGTCTCCAGCATCAGGGTGCCAGGGCGCTTCCCAAGATCAAGAGAAGAGGCCAACAGGCAGGAAGGGCAAAGCCCCTGCGTAAGACTGCGGGTCTGTGAGCTGGGCCCACAGGGGATCCTTGCAGGTGCTGTCCTACCAGAATGTTCTGAGCAGGGCCACCCCCTCCACACACCTACCCGTGCTGCCCAGACCCATCACAGTCCTCATGACCCACACCTCACTGTGGGACCCACACTCCATCTGTGCGGGTCGTGCGAATGGAAGGCCCAGCTCACCCTGAGGCAGCCAGCCAGGGTGGAGGGCAGCCTGGGCCCTTCCAGCCCAGCATTGGGCCTGGACTCTGGCCTGCAGTTACCCACAGCACAGGGCAACAGGAGCAATGGCCTTGGAACATTGAAGCCAGAGTTCCTAAAATGTGCAGGAGGTGCAAATGTGGCCAGACTGGAGGGTGATGAGAGCGCCCAGGCGGAGGCGACATCCTGGGTCACAGGGACGTGGTGGGCTGGGTTCCTCTGAGACACCCGGGACCCACCCCCAGGCTGTGTCTGCCCTGGGCCTCAGCACACGGAGAGTCCTTGCCCCAGCTCACAGGACCCCTCCTCTAGAGCACCTGGTTGGGCTCACCTGTCTAGTACTGTCCCTGACTTGCTGAGTCAGCTCCTTCCTGCCCCAGCCAGGGGTTCAGACCCCTTCCTCGTGGCCTGTTGGCCCACCTTAAGCCACACTGACTAACTGGTCACCAGGGACCAGGGCTGGATACCAGGATCTGAAGATTCTGTCCTTGGGATTTGAGGAGGCACATGATTCTTGTGCCACTTTGTTCCAAAATACAGGAGAGATTAAAAGTTCTCTCCATCTCCAAGTCCCTGAAATGCAGTCAGGCGAACAGGACAGCACGGGCTGCCCTTACAGGGACGTGGTAGTGGGCAACCCTCTCTCTACGGCGAGCAGTCTGCAAACTCCAGCACAAGGCCAAGCGCAGCGACAGTACAAGCGCTCCGTGGCCGGGCCCCAGGAGTGAAGACCAGGCAGATGCTTCCTGGGCAAGAAGCTGCATACCAGGGCTGGGGACAGCAGGGAAGGAAGGGATGCAGATATCCGCGCACAGTGCCATCCACCCCCTGCTCTGGAAGAATTACAACACGAGAGCCAAAATGGAACCGTGGCACAGCAGGGAGAAGAGAAGGAATGTCAGGGTTCCTTGTAGAAGCCAGAAAAATCCACCAGAAACCTCAGAAAATCACCTCAGTGATACTAACAGGCAGGATAGGCCTTTCCCTGGGAAACACCACCAATTAGAAAACAAAGGGAAACAAAGTTTCCACCAGTGTAACAAAATCAGTGCAAACACAGAAACCCTCATCAGGGAACACTAGCAGCTCCCCAAGTCTCCCCAGATAGCAAGACTTCTGCAGAGGAGCAGGCCCTGCCCAGGAGAGCCCAGTCTGCACCTCTGTGGCAGGGGAGAGGCATCTGTGAACAAGACAGACCCTTGGGGAACAGAGTGGGGTGCCTGACAGGAAGCCCTGGGGCAGGTGGCCAGGCTTCCTGCTGGGCACTCCTGGACGGGGCACAGAACACTAGGGAATCCTTCCAGACAGAGAGGTCCAGGGTAAAGACTGCCCAGCAGGAGTGGGGGACCCAGACGGGCAGGTGTGGCTCTTGGCCTGGAGGATCTGGAAGCCAGAGCCAAGAGGTGAAGGCCCCGAAGCTGGAGGGGCACAGGAGCAGGGGCCCCAGAGCCGCAGGGGGCCAGTCAAGGCCACCCAGGGTGTGGGCACTGAAACAAGCTGGGGACCAGGGGCTGCTTCCATATCCTGTGTCGTCGACCTCTTTGGAGGGATTCGCTCCACCCCACCACTATGAGATGCTCTGGGAGGGACAAAGTCAACACTGCCTCTGGACAGCCCAGTGCGTCTCGGGGCAGATGCCAGGGCAGGTCTCAGTACTGCAGGCCTCAAGTGCCCCACCTGACAAGCAACAGGTACGGAGAGGGAGGTGCTCTGGGCAGGTGGCTGACTCCTCAAAGAAGCACACCTCAGCCCCCATTCCTGTCCCTCTAGGATGGATGACCAGGCCCAAGCATATGGAGCCCTGAGAACAGGACCAAAGCAGAGGTCCAACATGACACCATCACTCCTGATGTGGACAGCACTGGATGGGCCATGTCCTAGACCCTACATACCTGCTAACACTCCACCCAGACCCACAAGCCCTGGGGCCTTGAACCGTGCTGTAAAGCCCCCACCCACCCCACTAGGGCTCACAGAGTCCACTGAGCTGAACCTCAGCTGAACCCGAGACCCTGCACTCCCACCTGGGCTAACACAGGAGCCCCCTGTGCGGGAGCCCTGTCAGCTGCTGGGATGGGTTTAGCTCCTTCAGCCCTGGAGCTTTGGAAGGCCAGCATGGAGCTGTCAGTGTTTTCTTTTCCATCTTTATCCACCTCCGGTACAATCCACACGTAAGACAAAAAACTGTCCCACGCAGATGGCACACCTGGGTCTGGCTGCAACTCCACTGTAATGAATGACCCCCGTTCTGTGCAGACATCATACCTGTATCAGGCTATGTCTCTACTGTGCGGATCGCCACCCCAGCTGTGTAGATGGCACACCTGTGTCTGCTTGTCTTCAATGTGAGGAACACACCCCCTTCTGTGTAGATGGTGCACCTGTGACTGGCCACGCCTCTGTTGTGAGAAACACATCCCCTTCTCTGTCGACAGCACACCTGTGTCTGGCTAGATCTACAACCCTCTCTCCGACCAGGTAGATGGCATGCCTGTAACTGGCTGTCTCCACTGAGAGAAATGATTCCCTTCTACAGAGACAGCACATCTGAGTCTGGCTACGTCTCCAGAGCTCCAGAAAGACGGATAACTGTGGCCGAAACTGCAGCACCCACCTCTCCACAGAGCTGGACTTTTAAAACAGGTAAAGTGATCTGCTGTTTTAAACAGGCAAATTAACATCAACAACAAAAATCATCTATGGATGCCAAACCAGATGGTCTCCACCTGCGCCTAGAGGCAGACGTACCCAGGCATGGCTGGCCCCAGCTGCACAGCGCAGTCCTGTGGCCAAGAGTCCTCCTGAAGCCAAGGGTGCAGGGCCGTCGCTATCCAGGGAAGGTGCGCATGTCTGCTCAGGAAGCTGGCCTCGGCCACCTCCTGGGAGATACAGGGACCAGTACAACCTGTTCTGTGGCCTGAGGGCAGCTGCTTATGTCGGACACACCACTGGACCCTGCTTGTGGCCCATATATCCCCAGGCAGAGGGCAGTCAGCTCCTGCTCCTTACCACAGTACTGCCCTTGGGGGGCCTCTAGTCACTGCTGGTCAGTACAACCAGGAGAGCACTCACAGGAAACGTGGCAGTTCCCCAAGTGTCCCTGCTTCCCTGGATCCCCCACCCCGTCAGAGACACAGAAAGTCTGAGGAGACTACGTTCAGGTTTGCAGAGCCCTGCCCACTCAGCCCTCCTGCACCCTTCGACTCTGCCACAGAGCTCTGCAGATTGTTAACAGCCACTCTGCCCTCCTCAGCTGACCACCACCACTGAGACGCTGGAGGAGCAGCTGCTGCTCCCTCCAGGCACACAAGAGGCAGGGGCCACTTCCCTCCAGGGGCAAACAGTTGCACAGAAGGGTGGGAAAGCTACGGGGGGCAGGGGACTGGAGCAGGGCCTGCACCAACATCCTAAGGGCAACGGTGTAGCACCCTCTTCTGCTCAAAAGATACACTTCACAGGCCTCCGCCGCTGTGCCTGGTATAATATGGGCTTTTCTGACACACATGCAAGGTCACCAACAGTCCCTGGGGACCTGAAGGAGGAACCAGCTCCAAGGCCTGGGGTGGGGTAACTGAGCAAACAGGTGGCAAGGGGCAGGGCAGGTTCTGCCTCTGGGCGAGGGTCCTCTGGACCCTGGACCTGGATCTCCCTCCCCGCACGGAATCCATGGGGGCCTGCAGGACAGTGACCACACTGAAGACTGCAGATTGGTGTCAGCTCCCTGGCTGTGTGCTTTACACTCGGTGCACTGTACCTCAGTGCTCCCATCTACAAAGCGGAGGCCATCAAGCTGGGCATGGTGACTCATGCCTGTAATCCTAACACTTGGGAGGCTGAGGCAGGAGGATCATTGTGAGTTCGAGACCAGCCTGGGCTACAAAGTGAGCTCAAGGCCAGCCTGAACTGTATAAGACCCTGTCTCAAAAAGTCAAAAAAAAAAAAAAAAAAAAGTGGAGGCCATCGGCCTTCCTTGAGGTCACCTGAGTGAAGAATTCATGTCTGTACCAAAATGTATAACCAATATTGTGAAGCAGCAAGAAAATGTTCTAATGGTTAGGGGAACTAGGGAGGGGGGAGGGAGAAGAAAGGGGGGAGAAGGAAGGGAAAATAAAAAAACAAGGAAAAAATGGAAACAAAGCTTTTGTAAACAGGGAGAGGAAGACGGGTTAAAGGCAGGGTAGAGGAATGTGGTGGGGGGAGAAGAATCAAGATGTAAGCCGGGCGTGGTGGCGCACGCCTTTAATCCCAGCACTCAGGAGGCTGAGGTAGATGGAGCTTTGTGAGTTCGAGGCCGGCCTGGGCTACAACAAGACCAGCGTGAGCTACATAGTGTGACCCTGCCTCAAAAAACTAGGGCTGGGAGTTTGGTTCAGTGGCTTGAGCGACTGTCTGGCAGGCGTGAGGCTGTGAGTTTGATCCCCGGTGCCGCAAAAAAAAAAAAGAATCAAGATATATCATGTACAGGTACAGATTCCCTATGATGAATGTGATCATTATATATATATTTAAACTGTACCAACAAACTTAATTAAGAACAAAGAATTCATGTCTGTAAAGACAACCTGGCAGGCTGAATATTCACCAAGCCACTCGCCACCACCGTCATCGTGAAGTATCTGAACTCTAGGAAAATCCACTGCACTTCAGCAGGAAACACAACAACCCAGACCCTTCTGGGGGGATTTAGAATCATGAGCTGCTGAGAAGCTCGGTACTTGCCTAGATAGGCTCAGAAGGGCAGAGAGGTGACAAAGGTCACCCCTAAGGGCCCAGGAGTCAGGTGACCAACTCTCTTGGTGACCTGGCGGGGCTGGCTGAAACCAGCACAAGCCCCCAAACCCACTGCCTGTGGCACCCCAGAGGAAGGGAAAGGCGGAGTCTTTGGCCCAAGTGGGCTCTGCTGCTGGCCTCGCTGCACCTCCCTCCCTCTGTATACAATACTCTCCACGTGAGCTCTGCCCTGGGCGATGGCAGCCTGAAGGGGACATGGGCAGCAGACGCAGTGCCTGCTGGCCACCAGCTGACATGCTTGAGGGGGCAGAAGCTGAGGGGAAGCAGTCACCAGAGTCACAGGTGGGGATGACAAGCAGCCCAGCAGGGGAGCCTGAGGACTGGGCAGAAGGCTGGCCTTTCAGCCAGGTCCACAGTGACAGAACCACCACGTGAGGCAGAGGACAGAGTGAGGCTGCCGGCCAGGGCTGGGATGTCAGCTCCCCTCCTGGGCCAGGAAGGTGAGCAGACCTGGAACCTCACTCGGATGAAGCAGGAGCTGGCACCGACTGTGCCTGTAGTAGGTGCTCAGGAAACATCATGCCATCACTGTCACGAGACAGAAAACCCTAGGTTGTCCTCCTGGGCACAGAGCCCCAGCGCCTACCAACACTGGGGACGGGGCCACTGCAGCCCACCAAATGTCTCCTCTGAGCCCAGGACCTACTTCCGGCTCCCCAGTGTGCACACTGAAAACCTCTGGGCAGTGTGCTGGGCCTGAGTAACAAGATTCCTAGCCTCGATCTACTATCCCGATGGAATGAAGCAAACCTGCCACCACACACCCAGGGCTATCCCTCACATCAGCGCCCGCTCTAGAGGCTGCCAGCAGACCCCACTCCTCTTTTCTTAAAACTTAGCCTCTGAGATGGGGATCCCAGGCTATGAGTGCTGCCTGCGACCCAACGCCTCGCAGAGGAGAACCCCTCAGAGGAAATGCTGCACGGGGCTCACCCAGCTGGAGGTCTCTAAGTTCCTGCGACATTCGCCCTCCCTACCCCCAGCACCTGGCCAGCATTTCCAGCCAGGAAGGTTTGACAGAGACTGAAATTCCCTACTCATCTCTCGTTTCCTTCTCCACTCACCTGGGTTCAGCGAGAAGGGCAGTATATGCCGTGTAAACACTGTCCGGGATAGTTCACCCAGACAGGGAGTACTTTTTTTTTTTTTGCTAACCTACTATCCTTGGCGCGAGCAGCCGTCACCAAGAGAAGTCACTCGGGGTTGACTCCTTTCCGCTCTAAGGACCCCAAAGAGGAGGGCGATCGGGCAGAACTCAGCGTCCACGCTGTCACCGCCTCCCAAAGCCCAGCACACCGGCTCCCCAGCCCAGGGGGTCGCACGCAGACCCCTCCCTCCGGGTCCCCACACGGCTGGGTCCGGGTCCAGGTCCGGGGTGTGGGTGTCCGGCGCCCACCCACCTCCAGCGCCTCTAGCGTGCTGAAGCTGGCGATGGCGAAGCCGTCGATGACCTCCTCCTCCTGCGAGCTGGACTCGCGGCGGCGGCGGCGCGGGGGGCGCGGAGGCGGCGCGCCGCGCAGGCCTGCGTTCTCCTTGCCCGGGCTGGGCTCGGGCTCGTCGCCGGACGACGGGCTGTGCGAGCGGGCGTCGCGGGCGGCCTCCCGGCGCCGGCCGCGATCCCGCAGCGCGCGGGAGCGCCGGCTCGGCCGGACCTTGGCCTCCATGGCGGCGCCGTGCGCGGTGACCTTGGCGCCGCCGCCTGCTATGCCGTGCCACCGGGCTGCGAGGGCGCCGCGCGGGCTCGGGGCCGGACCGGGCCGGGCATGCCGGGCGCGGGTGCTCAGCGCCGGATCCGCGCGGCCTGAGACCCCCGGCCCGGGCCGGGCGCACGGGCGGGGCGGCTGGTGCTCAGCGGCCCACGACCGGGGCCCCGGGGGCGCGCCTCATGGCGAACGGCCGCGGCAGGCGGCGGCAGCAGCGGGCGGCCGGGCTCGAGGTGCCGGGCTGTAGGCGCTGGGCTCGTGAGGCGGCGGGACAGCAGCGGGCCAGAGCAGATAACAACTGACGCACTTCCGCCCGGCCAGAGCGCCAGAGGAAGTGGGCGCTGCCGCGGAAACCCGCCACGCCCCAGCCACGCCCCGCAAGGCCCCGCCCTCGTGCCCCTGAGCCCCACCCCCTCGAGGAAAGCCAAACTTCGCCACCTCGCTCCGCAGGCTGGGCAGAGCAACACGAGGCCACGCCCCTCCACCAGGCCCCGCCCTCTATGGGCTGCGCTTCGCAGAGCCACGCCTCGTACTGGCCGAGTCCGCTCCTTCCGCGCCCATCTGAGTCCCGCCCCTTAGACTCAGCTCCGCCCTACAGGCCTGTCTGCCCCATCAGGCCCTGCCTGTCCTCCAAGCCCTCCCTCCCCCGCCCGGCTCTAGCAGCCACGCCCTCCACAGGCCCCGCCCTGTCTGGTCTCCCTTCCGCCATTCACGTGGGCAGTACGCGTCTTAGGGGGGGCCCAGCTCCCCGCTCCGGGGGACTCTGTGCGAGCACGTGCGCGGGGCCTGCCAGGCGGAGCGGTCCCTGCGAAGTGCGGCCGCGGCCCGCGAGGATCCCAGCCTCGCGCCCCGTGTTCCCCGCTCCCCCGCGCAGTGGCCTGTGACCCTCATCCTCGTCCCGCTGGCGAAGAGCCGGTGAAGAAGAAAGCTGCCCCCTCCTTGACAGAAAGCCGAAAGATATAGGCCCTTCCTGGCGCGGCCGCCCCCACCCCAGTCCACAGCGGGTACCCCACCCCGTGGGGCTTCGTTTCTGGGTTCCTTCTGGCCTCGGGAAGGTTGGGGAGGTCTGTGGTTATGAGAGGAGGACGCTGTTGCAGTGCTGGTGTTTCCTGAGGTGCCCGAGGTCTGTACTGAGGACCGAGAGGGACTTTGCTCGGGGGTCAGAGGTCAGATGGAGCCTGACCCCTAGCAGGGCAGAGCAGTGGCCTCCCAGGGCTCAGCCCACTGACCCCGACCCTCACTCGGAGCTGGTCTGGAGCTCAGTGTCCCGTGTGCCTGCGGATTCATCGCTGACACTGTTCTGGAGCAGAAGGCTGGGATAAGGGTGCAGGCAGGCAGGGTGCGACCCTCTCCTGGGAGGACCCTTGAACTCGTGGAGGTTTGGGTGTCCCTGGGTTTGTGGCCACCTTCTTCTGGGCAGGACTCCCTTGTGCAGTGAACAACCTGCACAACTGCCAGCCTGCCTACCCTGTCCCCAGTCCCCAGGTGTGCCGCACTGCAGGATGTGCATCCTCTGATACAGATACAGCCGGATGTGGATCTGGGTGAGGATCCGGGTGGGTCCTGAGTGGGGG